>OX393581.1:34555988-34852453 GCA_947652605.1 Elmis aenea
CAAAACAATATCACAACCGACTTTAATAATTCCTTTTTTGAAATATTGTGCATAACTTAAAAGCAAAATGGTACTTATGATATATCATTGTAAAGAGAAATTGATTTAGAATGTGATTCTGTAAAAATATACAGGGTGTTCTATTTAAAAAACAAAAGTTGGATATTTTTCCGAAAAACTGGTAAGCTATGGAATAAAATTTTTAGCACAATTTTGTAGACCAGCTTTTGTTTAATAAGTTTCTCATTTAACTTTTTTTGGTAACTTTAATATTTCAGCAGATATAAGCTGGACAATGAAAAATCAGCCACACTGTATACAGGGTGCACCACGACCCTGAGATTCTTCGATAGCTCCTTTATTAATGAAAATATCAAAAAATGTTTAATACAAATATTGTGCGAACCTATTTTCTACATAACCTAAAATTATTTTCAAATATACAGAGTGTTTCGTTTGACCGGCACATATAAAAATTTAATTTTTTTAAATAGAACACCCTGTATATTTTTACATTTTTGGATTCCTCTTAAAATTTACTTTAAAAAATGTATAAGGTTATATGGGTCTTAAGTCAACCGTTTTCGTAAAATTTACATTTTTGTGAAAATTTTGAGCGATACAGCACTTTCAATTTTTTTTAACATTAAAGTTATTTAAAAAAGCGGTAAGATTTCGTTTAAAACTTAGATTGACAATAGATTAATTAACACTTTGCGCTAGCTACATTTTAAAAATATTATACAGGGTGTTTTTTACGCTTGGTCAAACTTGTGAAACTTTAAACATCGATAAGTCATTTTTCTTAAATGTAACACCCTGTATATTTTTACATTTTCTTGTAGAGAATTTAATTGTCTTTCGAAATTATTAAGCATGTCCTATACCTAAAGTTGATATTTTTCGAGCTATCTCAATTTTTATTAGTATTACTAAGGCAATTAAAATATTTTAAAGTGGGCTATGGACTTAAGTTATAATTTTTCAAAGAATTTTTAAACAAAAGAATAAAAAGAGCTGCAACTTTAATTTTAGGCTAAAAATGTACCCCATTTTACCGAAAATTATCGTATAAATTGTTCAAGATTATGTCCTTGTTCTACGCAAAGCCGTAGACCTTGTCTGAAAGACTAGCTCCCTTTATAACATTTCGGGGGTTATACCATCAAAGCAACACGAATCCTGTTCTGCACATCTTCAGCAGTTGTTGGGGGGTCTTGATACACCTGTTTTATGGGTCCCCACAAAAATAAATCTATAGGGGTAAGATCAGGGGACCTAGGTGGCCAGGAGATTGGTCTACCTCGCCCTATCCATCTATTAGGATATTCTGTGTTCGGCAACTGCATTACTTGCTGTGTTGCTTTTAATGGTATAACCCCCGAAATGTTATCAAGAGTGCTAGAGTCTTTGAGACAACATCTACGGCTGTGCGTAGAACATGAACAAGGATATAATTTTAAACAATTTATACGATAAATTTCGGGGAAAAGGGGTACATTATTGGACTAAAATTAAAGTTGGAGCTCTTTTTATTCTTTTGTTTAAAAATTCTTTGAAAAATTACGGCTTATGTCCATGGCCGACTTTAAAATATTTTAATTGCCTTAGTAATACTAATAAAAATCGAGATAACTCGAAAAATATTAATTTTAGGTATAGGACATGCTTAATAATTTTGAAAGACAATTAAATTCTCTACAAAAAAATGTAAAAATATACAGGGTGTTACATTTAAGAAAAATGACTTATCGATGTTTAAAGTTTCACAAGTTTGACCAAGCGTAAAAAACACCCTGTATAATATTTTTAAAATGTAACTAGCGCAAAGTGTTAATTAATCTATTGTCAATCTAAGTTTTAAACGAAATTTTACCGCTTTTTTAAATAACTTTAATGTTAAAAAAAATTGAAAGTGCTGTATCGCTCAAAATTTTCACAAAAATGTAAATTTTACGAAAACGGTTGACTTAAGACCCATATAACCTTATACATTTTTTAAAGTAAATTTTAAGAGGAATCCAAAAATGTAAAAATATACAGGGTGTTCTATTTAAAAAAATTAAAATTTTATATGTGCCGGTCAAACGAAACACTCTGTATATTTGAAAATAATTTTAGGTTATGTAGAAAATAGGTTCGCACAATATTTGTATTTAACATTTTTTGATATTTTCATTAATAAAGGAGCTATCGAAGAATCTCAGGGTCGTGGTGCACCCTGTATGTCTAAAATTTCATTTATCTAAAATCAAAACTAAAGAAAAAAAAGGGGGTGTACTACACTTCATTTATACCCGGTATATGACAACGCGTTCACATGCAACTGACGTACAACTGTTAAATTTGGGCAACTAAACGTCGTACAACTTTTTTTGTGTCGGATAGGTTTTGAATTGCGTCCTCCTTATCATCTCAAGAGCACCCACCGTAGCTAACTCGCAAAAGTCCATGTTGAAACCAAACAATTTGGTGCTTGTTTATTTTAGTGACTCCTTATTTAGTTTTGCGTATGTGAGCGCGGTTTAGCCATTCGGGGATCAAACTGTTGCAGAACTGATTAATTGCATGTCAACGCAAAAAAGTAACAATAATGGGACTTGACAACCTGTTACATTAGAGTAAATATAATGTCATGGTAACGCCAAAACAAAACAAGAATATTTTTAATTGTTAGTCATACAACTATTTGATCATTTGGGAATTTTTGCATTATTATTTTACATTTTCGGTAAAAATACAGGAAAATAATTTAATATGCGAACAGTGTTTTTAGTAGGTACTGACTGATCTTTAGCAGTCAACTAGCTAAATACAAGTAAATAAAAATTATATAAAATTCCAAATAAATTTTTACGTCAGAATTAATTTGAATATACATAATTCTTTAGCAACTAAACGATTAGGGATCACGTGATAGAGAGTTAGTTGCCTCACGATGGAAACAAATTATGAATGAATTTAAACACGACAAAGTCAACGACCGCAAATTTTACATTCCCTGTAAATCAATAACACTTGGGTTTACCAAAAAATATTACCTGCTATATCATTCAATAACATACAATCGATTAAAAGAATTCAATACACAGCCGATTTAAAAAACAAAAGTCAACTAACCGAAAAATATATGTCTTAAAGAAAAAAAATGCAACCTTACCTTGCTTACTAGGAAGTCAGTTTCGTCGAAGTGTCTTCCAAACATTTTAGGGGATTCACCAGGAATTGGTTCTATTTTCAGACAAACTTCCATTCCCTTCCTAGCAGTGTCAACATTTTTATGATTGACTTCAATACTCGTCACTATTCCCAGTTCCACAAACTAAAACAAAACACAGTAATCAATTGACGATCGACCTTGTTTGGCGTCGGTACTTACTTCTTTACTCGGTACGCATATAGGAGTTCCTTCTTTGACTACACCAGCCTCTATCATAACGCCAACTACGATGGGATCACGAGAATTGAACACAAACTGTGGTAAGATGCGTAATTTGCAAGGAAACACTGCAATGTGTTTGAATTCTTCGCGTTTCTTTTGTTTGAGTTCTTCCCTATAAGCGATGAACTTATCGAATAAGTGATAGATAATATCTGCTTGAAATATTTTGACTCCTAAACTATCGGCGAGATCTTGAGCATCACGTTCGACTTTTACGTCAAACGCCAAAATTGTTGCATATCTAAGACAAACAAACAAAAAAACTTTTATTTTAGGAAAAAAACCGAACCGTACAATTTTAAATTCAAATTGTAAAACTGTCACATAGATCCAGTAATTCATAAACAGTGGGTGGCGATTCAGAATCGGATGGCGTAACATGTAACACGTTTTTTATAGTTATTAAGGTAGCGACGCGACGGTCGTTTATGGAGCAACAAACTACAGCAATAAACAAAAAAGACAAATAAAAAACCAGTTCAAAAGTAAGGAGTACATTTTTTGAGGTTTACTTCCATATCATTTAGAGATACATGGAATGTGTCATTGTATTTGCAAAGAAGATTACTGATTAGGGATTCTGAAGTCTCGGGTTTTTTCAATTCCCGGGACTCGAGACACAAATTTTTAAAAGTCCCGGAAATTCCCGGGACTTTTAAAAATTTGTGTCTCGAGTCCCGGGAATTGAAAAAACCCGAGACTTCAGAATCCCTAGTCTGTTGGTATACTTTCTCGAGATAAATTCATGCTTGTTTTAATCTTTGATTTCGCCATTAAGAAAAATTACAATTTTCACGATTTTGAAAGTTAACCGCAAATTCTTGATTTTCAGCAATTCAACAAAATACATTTGTGGAAATTTAAAGTAAAATTAATAAACGAAACCTATTTTTTGCAACGATCTTCCTTTTTGAGTTTTGAAGTAACCTTATAAATTTGTATATGGAAGCCATCGCACGCTGTGACTTAATTAAAAAAATATATTTTCTTGACTTACTGAAAATATATATTTTACATATGTATCGCGAAAAATAACTTCTTTGAAACTGTCAAAATGCGTCATATAATCATAGAATGTTTGTAGTCGACATGTGACGACAGTTAATTACGACATCAAAGTTAAAATTTGCAGTTATTAGTTTTTTGGATAAATGTATTTCATAGTATTTTAGGTAATGTTTTGGACTTCTTTTTGTTAAACGATTTGGACTATGCTAACAATGCCCTTTGCAAACAAAATTCAGCACGTGGAAAATACTTGTGGAGTAACTAAAACAAAATTGGTCTTAGCGGTGAATGTCTTTACAAAATCATTTGAAAATGTTAAAGTGCCGTTTAATAAAGTCGCATGTGTAATAATTTGTCGTTTTTACAAAATGATCGTTAGTTAGCTTGACCTGGAGCATCCACACTGACAACATGTAGTTATTTTTCAAGGGTCTACATTTAAAATCTGTTAAACCCATACAGTAGAAGCTGTCAATGTAAGTAAACAAACCGATACGTGTGGATGTAAGATTTTATTCTTATCTATTGTTTGTTTAGGATAGAATTAGTCGGACTGTGTGAGAAATACTAATACAGTAGCACTGTTATGTTTAGGACTTGTTATTGCCTTGATATGTCTATTTCGTCTCATCTCCAAACACTGATTGGAACTTATCAGCTTATTACGCAATTTATTTTCAAAACGGAATGCATTTATATAAATATGGGACCCCGAGGTTATGAATTGCTGTCCCATTTATTCCTAAAATTAAATGTGTGCGAGTACTTACTGGCTCTCATGCTCCAACATAATGGAAGCTTTCATGACATCTTTTTTCACCACTGGACCGATGCGGATTCCAGCATACTGAAACAAAAAATTTGTTACATTCACTGTTCTGTCAGACGCGTTTCATTTATTTAAGATGATTTTTTATGTTGCCAAGTATAACTGGAGTTAATATTTAAAAAAAGTTAAGTTTAAAAACGTTTAATCAAGGATATGAACTTCCCATTGATTGTTTTAAGCAATTATGATTTAAAACAATAAAATAAACATTTTTAACACGTACTTCTAAAAAAATTACCTTTAGTATCACCTATTTATCAATTAAAAACATTTTTTCATTCAACACCACGCATTTAATTTAAATAATTTAATTAAATTTCTTGATATCTTTACGAATTCATATGAATCGTTAATATAACTTCCTTTAAAAAAAAATAATGTATTACAATGTTAACATTCCTAGATCGAAAATAAAACAATATTTTCTGAAAGTATTAATTTACCATCACAAAAAAATATTGATGTGCATCGGGCGTACTCGAACTGCAGCCAGTAATTAAGCATGAGGCCGCGTTCACAATGAACGTAGTAGATAGCAGATAGTGGTTAGTGCGTAATACGTAAGAAATCCGTTACGAAATGTTTACTTGAATACGGTTAGCAACCGACTTGTTTGTAGTAAAGCACATAACCTCAATTTAAACGCGGAAGGTTGTTTATCAAATTGACACTTCATGTATTCTACGTATTGATGATTTGTGGATAAATACAAAGGTAATAAATAGTATTAAACATCGTTTAACATTGTAGTTTTAATTAATTTGAAACATTAAAAACATACTCGTAGATACTTCACTTTAGTTACCATAGTTACTACGTAAATCTTACGTCCATTGTGAACACTTGCATTTGATTCAATGCATTTCAACTTTAGCTACTAACCACTATCTGCTATCTGCTATCTACTACGTTCATTGTGAACGCGGACTGAGAGTTAAGCCGATACACGAATTGCAGACATTCTTTAATTACACCTTTCCTGAAATTTCGAATTCAGGTAAGCGGTCAGAAATGGTTGGACTATTCCTAAATATTCACTATTTAAATTGAATGAAATTAAAAAATATAAATAAAATATTTTATTTGTCAAAAATGTGTAGGTACATAGTATTTACTTAATAGGAGTATAAAATTTCTACAGTCGGAAAATATAACTACAACATTTAACAAAATCTGCTCGAGAAATCAAATTGTCTCTGTATTGTTCAACTTTTTTTTTCTAAATACATATGGCGATATCAAATGTTTCCTCGTGGAGCTTGATTGATGCAATGAACATTGTTAATCTTAATATAAGAATCTGTCTGAAAGTTTATTAAAGTATGCATAAAAACGTGAATATTGGGATGTGGTGACGGATAATTTAAATTGAATTTACTATGAAAAGATCCACATGTGTTTGTAGTTCTCATAGGCCAAGTACATAATTTTAGGATTAATTCTTGGAACATTAAATTAGGATCTACCCATACTTATAATCAAGGGTTAGAAAATATTTGTATGCAGTTCGAGTGTAGGATTAAAGCATGGTCATAAAAGTTGGTAATGATGGGATTACAATAACTGCAGTTCGTGGGCCCCGTGTGCATCGAGTGCAAAAAAAAAGATTTGAAAAGCTACCAATATACACTTCTTGATCATACAATCACTCTGTTCAGTGGCGTACGAAGACCGTGTGCAAGCAGAGTAATTGGGCTCTTTTTTTAAAAGTTTTCGTGTGTTTGCGAGGGCCAATAATTAAAAAACAAGTTGTTGTTTGCATCCTATGGGCCCCCTTAGCTCGTGTCCACCGCACCCGCTGCACCCCCGATTGTTACGCCACTGGCTCTGTTGCTCTATTTATTTTTATTAAACAATCATGCTTCACATTTAGATATTTGGCAAAGTCGGGTACTGATCTACATATTTAGTTTTATAATAATTCAGAACATTTCTGCTAAACTTGTCCAGTGGCGTAGCTAAAGTTTGTGCCGCCCGGGGCGGTCCCTGAATTTGCCGCCCCTATGAATAAGGGTCGCTAAACTTTTTCCAAAACCAAGCAGAGATCGACAGAAAAATGTGGGGGGGGGGCTAAAAAAATGCGCCGCAGGCGAATTTTTTTAAATTTTAGACGTTCAAACGTGTTTTAATGCAAAGCTAGATAATGTAGAATACTTAACCATCTTCCAAAATTACAGTTTTACAGTAGAACCTTTTCTGATTTTTATTTTCTTTAATCAGATCGCCCCCACTCCCGCGAAATTATTTTTAATAAGGGTGAAAAATCCCTGTTACAATAGAGTTTAAAACTGCATGGAATTTAATGGCTTAAATAAATGAATTGTTTCATAATTATATTGAATGGCTGGCACCCTATTATAAAGTTTATTAGGTACTAGCAATTTCTGTCGTTACAAGGGGGCGGGTTTTCAGTGAAGAAAGGTCAAGTAGCCCGTTTTATCCTCTAACTTCGATAAGAATTCCTTTTTTAAAAATTAATTTTTATGAATTTAATAGCGCCAGTGCCGGTACTGATTATTATATCTACTATCCTTTCATTACCCCGAGAATTTCATTTTTACCCCATTTGGGTAGACTAAAAGTGCCACCCCAAAAAAATGTGCCGCCCGGGGACCGCCCCCCCCTTGCTACGCTACTGAACTTGTCTAACATTTGCGCCAATGTATCATACAGCAATAACTGTAAGTGAAGTGAATATTGCATTTTGTATTATCATAGACAACGGATAAGACATTCTGGCAAATATGGGCACTTTTGTTGAGGATTGGTGTGTTCCATTAGCACGTGAAGGAAGCCACAATACCACAACTTAAAAGCAGGGGCGGATCTACATAGGGACTAATAGGGCTTAAGCCCTGAGCCCCCAAGTGTCAAGGGCCCACAAAAATTGAATTATTATAATAAATTTTGTTTGTTTATACGGTTTTGTTAATAATATTTCTTTACTTCTTAGGTTTTTTTTAAATAAGATATAATGTTTGTCATTCAACACCATTTTATACCTAAATAAAATATTTCAACTCTGATTTTGATGTTATTAAAAATGAATTTTATACCACTATTTAAAGATTATTAATCTAACAAAAAATGGGGAACCATTGGACTTCAATAAGCCCTAGGCTCCGAAAAACCTAGATGCGCCCCTGCTTAAAACGATGAATTTTTTTGTAAAATTTCGTTTTTCGTTCAAAATTTTGTTAATCCTCAACTGCTTAATACGCCACAGGATCGAATTCGTCGTTAGAAAAAGTAAATCAAAACTAGTAAGCTAGAAGTAATCTTAGTATTTTGTGATTCTAAACCAAAAAATGTCGTTTCAAGCTTAATCCTGCAGTCTTGTTACGATTTAAATATTCATAGTTTAAATCATTTCGAAGTAATAACCTTTATACGCCTAGTCTTTTTTAATGAAGTCTTTCCAGTCTTAGGTTATTAAATAATGTTAAATAAATGTTAAATTAATTCCGGGCGTGTCAAATTGGGGTACATCGTGGCGTGCGTGGGTTTTAATAAACCATTTTGCGGACTATTACGGTCCATTTTGATAAACGTAAATAGCACGTCGATTAATTAATTTACCTTGGAATTTCCTGATTGTAATTTTTCATTACTACAATTAGACCGTTCCCTTTTATATTCCACTTTTATTCAGTTTATGTTTTCAAATAAACAATTCCCTTAAGAATCTATAATGAATGTGCCTCCTTATTAGAACACTGTGGGTGTTGTGGTGTTCTTTTCTTGGAACAACGGACACCCACTGGCTTCCGGTTGCGACCGGCTCTTGGTGCGGCCGATTCGTGATCGGATGCATCTACCAACGCGGCGTATGCCATCTACAGATGTTACTTTGACCATCTGTAGAAACACTATCTACTATCGTTCCTGGAAACTAACTCTGTATATGCCTCAATGGCGGTGGGTTTTTGAAGCGCATTCATTATTTTGTCAAGTTTTAATTACATTATACAAACATTAACGAGAACCGTAAATACAACACACACACATCATAAAATACTGGAAATTTCAAGGCGTTCGCTGATATGAATAATTCCTGGAGCCATAAACTTTTCGCTGAATTGTGACAAATACAAATTTTGGGTATAATAAACCAAACACGTGATTGGCGTCGATAAATGGGGCAGAAAGTTATTGCACTCCAAAAAAAAATTAACGATTTGCATGTTCACGTGCAGTTAAAACAAACAATACCTACCAAGAAAACATTTAAACATGTTATTTTTTTGCCCGAAAATTACTTTTCGTTATCAAAAACATAAATCAGACGGTAAAATTATTAGTAAAAAGCTGATCCTTTATAATTAAAGCAAGTTTTGTCCACACACAATAATATTCTAATTTCAAAAAACTTGCATAATTTTCTCAATTCAGAACGCAAAATCCTCTGCATAGGTACTTAAAAGTTGAGAAAGTTTTCTCTTATTTAAGCGATTGTTGAGTACCTACGCATCTCTTTCAAAATAGTTTAATCGTCATTGATTATAAAAAAATCGTATATATTTGAAAATCGACCCAGCCGTAACACAAGAGTTGTTGTAATCAAATGATCTAGACATAAAAGGCGCAGTGGCAATGTTAAAGGTTAACACACCGCAATTAATGGTAACATTTTGTCCTACACTTAAACATTAAAATATCAAAATTGCTATAGACATCGGAAAATGGACAAGGTATGTTAAACACTAATGCAAAAGGCAATCAGTAACCCCACACTAATTGCCAACAACACAAACTCGAATTGAAATTACTTGAAATAATTAAGAGTCAAAACTTATCACGCAACAAAAGTTTGTGCGGATCTTGTAGTTTTTAAGTAGTTTCCAAGAAAATTACAACCACACACAAAAAAAAATTAAGAATTATAAAAGTATGTCATGAAATCTTGTTTAAGTAACTAATTATAACATTACAATATGTAGATTCTAAACTAAATTAATTGTTTAACATGAAAATCAACGCGTTTGTACAGGGTGGCCTATTTTCGATGCCCATACAGTGTATCTCCGTTATTATCAGATATATAAAAAAAACTAACTACGTAGTCTCTATTTATTTTTTCGAGAGAAATTCATTGCCGTAAACAGATTTTTGATATCTTTTTAATTTTCGAAATATAGCCAAAAATCGATTTTTGGCACTTTTCAAAAATGTTAAATATCTCGCTTAAACGAAAAGATAAAAAAAAAACTTTAAAGACATTTTTGGCACGGTTTTTTGTCATTAACAAGATAGCGATGTTCAATTGTTTTTTACTCATGTCAATACCGATATAATACACCTAACTTTCTTATTTTAAATGGCAACCATAGGCAAATTATATATTTTTGCAAAGCGCAAAAAATAAGCTTTCAATTCATGTCAAGCCAACTATATCAATATTTGTATGAGTAAAAGACAATTGAACATCGCTATCTTATTAAGAACAAAAAACCATGCCAAAAATGTTTTAAAAGCTTTTCTCTCTTTTTTTACAGCGAGATATTTAACTTTTTTGATGTCTTTTTTAATACTCGAAATACAGCCAACACCATTTTTGGCACTTTTCAAAAATGTTAAATATCTCGCTTAAACAAAAAGATAGAGAAAAACTTTAATAACATTTTTGGTATGGTTTTTTGTGCTTATAATAAGATAGCGATGTTCAATTGTTTTTTTACTTATACGAATACCGATATATTACACCTAACTTTCTTATTTTAAATGGCAACCATAGTTGGCTTTGACATGAATTGAAAGCTTATTTTTTGCGCTTTGCAAAAATATATAATTTGCCTATGATTGCCATTTAAAATAAGAAAGTTAGGTGTAATATATCGGTATTGAGTAAAAAACAATTAAACATCGCGATCTTATTAAGGACAAAAAACCGTGCCAAAAATGACCTTAAAGTTTTTTTTAATCTTTCCGTTTAAGCGAGATATTTAACATTTTTGAAAAGTGCCAAAAATCGGTTTTTGGCTATATTTCGAAAATTAAAAAAGATATCAAAAATCTGTTTACGGCAATGAATTTCTCTCAAAAAAAAGAATCGAGACTACGTACTTAGTTTTTTTCTATCTCTGATAATAACCGAGATACCCTGTATGGGCATCGAAAATAGGCCACCCTGTACTATGAATAAGGGGTTCAAAATAGGAAACACCTTTAGCGATTTGATTATTATTATTAGGTATTTAATTATGACATAGCCATTGTTGTGATATTGTATTGTACACCTTATGCTGCAGCTTAAGTAAGTAACAAGAGTGTTTCTTTTTAGCGTTTTTGTGCTTTTACTTGCTTTATGCTACATGTTTTATTGTTCACAATTTTAACTGAAACAGTTGAGTCGTTTTGTGTTTGGGCGATTTTCTTCACATTTCTTCAAATATAAGTTTCATAAGTGTATACATTTTTTTTGTTCATAATCTATTTCGGTTGTCGACGTATAGAAGGCTGCATAAGTAATTAATTATCACGGTAACGTATTAACACTTTGCTTTGAAAATGGATCTTTGAAGTGGTTGTCAACCGTTTTAATAATTTCGGAGAGATAGCAAACACAATGCTATAATTAACGACTTTTATAATGAACTCGATGCGCGTGTTAACAATTAGTTGTACTTAAAAAACAAAAGAAGATCGAATGTTTTGCTTTATTTACGAACTTAGCGCGCCTGCGAGCTTGTTAATTAAAAGCGACCACATTTGTGTGACACGATAAGTATGGGTTTTGCTATACAGGGTGCGCCAAATACAAGCGCAATCACCGAGATCAAGTTCAGTGTTGCTATTTTAGGGTGTACTCTTATAATCTGGGACTGTTTTTCTTGCTATGAAGTTGAAAAATTAGTACGCATTAAAGGAATACTTAAAAAAAAAACAGTACAAAAGGATTTTAAAAGTCAACGCTGTACCATATGGGCTGCGATCTATTGGTGATGTGTTTACTATACAACAGAAAAATGACTTTAAATACAAATCAAGATTGTGCAGGGGCTATTAAAAAGAAAGAGGTGCATTTAATAACATGATTTGGCCACCACTAACTCCGAATCTAAATTCTATACAGTTTGTATAGGAAAAGCTCGATGGAAAGGTCCGTGAAAGTCATTCGTCAAAAGAAGAGCCTTGGATTACGTTTTTAGAAAAATGGAGGAATATTCACCAGAAACAATACAAAAATTAGTAAACCACAAAACAGTACTTATTGGTAAAAATGTCAATAAATGCGAAGACGGCTTTATCGACGAAAAGTCAGTATGACTAATGTTAGTAGGTATTAATGTTTAATTTTATGCAATTCCAATTTTCATATGATTTATTTTTAATATTTCAATTATATGATATAATATGTATTTATATTATTCAGTAATTTTTTTTTTGTATTTGAAGAACATTTTTTTGTGTTTGTCTTCACTTTTTTTTAGAAAAAACGAAGGTGATCTCAAATTTTTGACAAAAAAACTTAAATTACCAAATTTTCCAATTCGTTAAAATCTTGCATGGGTTGTTAAAACAAAATACCAAGGAAAAGTTTTGGATTTTTCGCGAAATTACGTATTTATAAATAAATATCGTTTTTATTCTGAAGTAATAGAATAAATACGATTTATTTTAAATGCTTTTATATCTTGGTGTTTTTGACCTTAACTTCAAATAAAATTTAATTGTTTCTTGGCATTTTACATTTTTAGAGTACCTACCTACTTGAATATTGTTTTATTTATTTTAAGAAAAACGAAGGAAAATTTGGTAATGACAAACAACTATGAGTTTAATGACGTCAAAACCAAATAGAATTTTTATTTAAAACGATGTAATTGTCATTTATTTACCTCAGGATCTCAACACTATTTAAACTTAAAACAAATGACTGCAGCTACTTTACACTACGTAAAAGAATATTTACCCTTACAGGTATTTTTTTCGTCAAAAACTGCAACGATGTTATTCCATAAAGCACCCTCGTTTTCAATATTCAGGTCAGGTGCATGTCGACAAAAAAGGTGCAAAACAATGCATGGTATGTGCAAAAACAACAATTAATATAATATGAATAATTACGTCGTTTGTTTGACCACTTTTTGAACGGTTTGCACGTCCATTTTATACGTAAATATGTCTTAATCCGATGCATACTACTACAACTCGTAGAAAATTATTCACGTTTCCAATTCTAAGTCCCAATAGTTTTACTTATACTAAGGCATATAATATCTTATTTTTCTTAAGATAATATAACGACATTTTTAAGTGGAAATGGTAAGTACCTATACACTAGATCAGGGGTCGGCAACACGGCGCCCTCGGTGAGTTTTATATGCGCCCTCACTATATTACACACATACAGTGTTAGGAAATCAGTTCTATGGTACGCATATAGGAATTGCTAACCGACCTAAAAGTTTGAATTTGAACCTCATGTATTACGTCCATAAGGTCACTACTTATACTATAATATTTCAAAGTTTTTTTTTCGGGCGCCCCCCAATAACTTTTGAATTTATATTGCGCCCTTATTGACAAAAAGGTTGCCGACCCCTGCCTTAGATTGAGTAAAATTTTAAAATTCTTAGTACGTACAGACATTGTTGTGACATAAAGTTGTATTTTTTTAAATAGAACCCATAGTTGGCTGTAGCATCACGAGAAAGACGATTTTTCCCCCATTCCAGGTGGGGTCGATTTATTAATTTTTCTTACATTATAGCAAAAATTAGGTAATTTTTCCTATTTTATTATTTTCTAGTAGTAGGCTTATGTCATTAAGAATATACCTGGTAAAACAAACTGTCATTATGTTGTTTTAACGATAATTTGACAGAAATAATCAAGTTTAATTGTTGATTGTTTATATTTTTGAACCTTAAAAACACGAAATGGCTTACGGATATTACGTAAAGTATGATATGTAAGAATGTTCTATTCAAAGTAATAATAATTCTGAAGCTGCAAGTGAAACATATTTTAATCGTTACTCGTAAAGAAGACAATCTAATAAATCTATTTTTGGAAGATTAAACCAAAATCTCATTAATTGTGGGACACTTAACAAACCCAGAACAAAGTAATACCAAATTAAATATAGTGAAGAGGTTGTTACCCAATAATCATCTATCATTTTCAAAAAAAATAATACAAACTAGAAGATAATTCAAAAATAAGATAATACTTCTAGTTATTTATGTATCAAGGCCAAAAAGTACGTTTTGGCCGAGGTGTATATTACATTTTTTGTGCGATAGAATTAAAAACAATTTAAATTTTTAGTAATTTTCAAAATTATAGGTTAGAAACTACCTGACATTCTGTCACTGACAGATGACGGCGTGTGTAATGCATTACCGGCCCTCTCCTTAGCAACGGCCGTAAAAGTTACTTTTTCGGCCGTTGCTAAGGGTAACGGCCTGAAAAGTGACTTTTACGGCCGTTGCTAAGGATTGGGCCGGTAATGCAGTACTACTGGTTGCTAACGCGTCCGTCAAACAGCTGTTTCTAGTACGATCGCACAAAATAGTTATTTATGTATCAAGGCCAAAAAGTACGTTTTGGCCGAGGTGCATATTACATTTTTTGTGCGATAGAATTAAAAACAATTTAAATTTTTAGTATTTTTCAAAAATATAGGTTAGAAACTACGTGACATTCTGTCACTGATAGATGACGGCATGTGTACTGCATTACCGGCCCTCTCCTTAGCAACGGCCGTAAAAGTTACTTTTTCGGCCGTTGCTAAGGGCAACGGCCTGAAAAGTAACTTTTACGGCTGTTGCTAAGGATAGGGCCGGTAATGCAGTACTTTATGGTTGCTAACGCGTCCGTCAAACAGCTGTTTCTAGTACGATCGCACGAAAAACTATTTACATTGAATTAAACTGACAATTATTTGCAACACGTAATTCACACCGCCTTAAAACACTCTGAACTGCGTTGTAAATATGAATATTAGAAATAGAATTAATACACTGTATAAAATTTCCTCTTAGTTCATTTATATTGTAATTACTTACTATTTTTATATAAATTGTCTTTAATGTTTCCCCAAGGTGAGATTTTGTTTTAATCTTCCAAAAATAGATTTAGATTGCCTTCTTTCTGGGTAACGATTAAAACAAGTTTCACTTGCAGCTTCAGAATTATTATTACTTTGAATAAAACATTCTAACATATCATACTTTTCGTAGTATTCATAAGCCATTTCTTGTTTTTAAGGTACAAAAATACAAACAATCAACAATAAACGTGATTATTTCTGTCAAATTATCGTTAAAACAACAGAATGACAGTTTTTTTTTACCAGGTATATTCCTAATGAAAGAGCCTACTACAAGAAAAAAATAAAATATGAAAAATTACGTAATTTTTGCTATAATGTAAGGAAAATTAATAAATCGACTCCACATGATAAATATTATTGGAATGGGGGAAAAATCCTCTTTCTCGTAATGCCACAGCCAACTAACTATGGGTTCTACTTAAAAAAATAAAACTTTGTTACAACTCGAATTTCGTCTTTTTTTTTGAAAAACTGTCTACGCCACTGCATTCTTATCAAAAAAGAACGTGAAAATTATTTTTGTTTATTTTCATAAACCAGCGAAATATAGTCATAAAACGAAAAGCCGAAAAATCGAGTTATCGGTGATAACTCGAAAATAAAAGACGATAACCAATCTTAGTTTTCACCATTAACTTTTTCTCGAAAGAAGAGATCGAGGAAGCGGGGTCCGTTTTTCGATACCTCTTTTAGTTACCGAGATTCACTATGAAAACATCGAAATTTGCCCACCCTGTACACCCAGTCGATTCACATCGGTTGATTTTTAATTGTGTATAGGGATTGCTTGTTAATGTTATTGTGCAATTTTTTTTTTGAGGCAGGCGCCAATACAACCTGCCGCTCGGTATCATTACTAGGGTCGCGCCAGCTCGAGCAGTTCGTGAGGCTGAAAACGATACAAATGTACAATACAAACAATAATGGATAATGAACAATATTTATTTACATTTACGACAGACGATTCTTTAAACTCTTATGATGCAAGTCCATAGACAAAGCTGTTATTGTGTGCGCCTTCATTATGAATATTAATTAATAATGAGCTGATTATTAGTCGTCGGAAGTCGCTTGGACAAAGAGGCTATGTCTTAAAAGGTATATGTGTGCGTGCCTCTGGTGTTGCATTGTCCGATTCGCGACACGGCACGTTCCTTACATCCGGTAAAGCCAGCTTTCAATTCAAATACTGTACTGCAAAAAGAAACACTTCTTCATATGTGTTGTTCTGTTTTCTTTAGCGCTACTTGAAGCGCGCATTTTAGATTTCTTCCAGCGTATATTAGATACCGCTGTGAGACAGGATGTGAAAGAGCTCTATTTTGTCGGAAAAAACGCGTATCTGATCACATGATACGCGCTACATGTTATCAGGTGATAAGTGCGGCTTAATGATACGGATTATGTTAATAAAACAAGATTAAAGCTATTTACCGATATCAAGATTTTTAATTTCAATTACTTTGCAATATAACTACAAGAATTAATCCAATTTTACGGTACAATAATCATTCGGATATTCTCGGTAAGACAGTACAAAAACTACTTAGGACTAATTCCACTTGTTTAACGAAGCTGTGCGTTGGATATGAATTTTAAATACAAACCAGTGAATATTATACAACGACCCAACAAGCCAGAGCTGTCATTAGGTTATTCGGAATCTCGATCACCAAAATGTAATGGCGTAATATTAACGAATATTATCAACTATACGAGAAAAAAGTTACACAAATATGTATGGTAAAAAAAGTGTCGCCTCTAATGATTATTTTGCCAAGTAAACGACAGTTCTGCGCAAGAAGACATACAAAAAACATTGACGACTTGAAATTAATCTTTTGTAGACACGCAATGTGAATTTGAATGTTAAAATAAAACATAAGGTTGCACAAAGCTCCGTTAAAGTTAACCGAGCCGTCAAACGTAGTTTCTATAGTCTTACAACAATGATATTGCTTAGTTATTGAGAGTTAACCATCCCTTTAATTTTGACGCACGTTTGAGCAGCCGAACATTAAACTATTTATAAGACCCGATTGCATAAAAGTTGAACCTGGGATTAATCCCGGGGTTAAACCACGTTAATCCTAGAACAAGGCAAAAACGCAGCATAATTAGCGCTGAAGCTGCGTAGTTTTGGGGATTAACTCGTATTTTAGCACCAGTGTTACTTTGTGCAATTGGGTCTAAAAGTATAATACAACGCGCTCAAACTTTAATAATTTAGTAAAAATGTGAATATGGTGAAAAAATCTTTCGATTGATAGTGCATCAATGCTTTTGTTTAATCAACTAATCCAAGTTTTATGTTTCTTAATCTGATTTATTACATTTTATAATGCTGTTGTAACAGATGATACAAAAGTGACAAACAATATTTAGCTTATAAAATAATAAACAAATCAAATAAACTTGATATATTTAACAACTCTTTTCTAGGAATTATATTAATTTATTGAACCCACTAAAAATAATACACTGAAAGCAGCAATTTTCTAACATACACTCACACAAAAAACTATTATTGATGCTTTTCTAAAAATGAACGTCAGAATGAACTTTTGAAACAGAAAAAAAAATGCATGACCGGTTTCAGGAGCCATTATTTAAAAAAAGAGGCCAAACAACCTTTACTAGTATAATATTTTATAGTGATACTATACGTTATACTATGCAGGTAGTTAATTATTCCCTCAGAAACCAAAAGAAAATAAAAATGTTGTGTTAGTGTTCTCTATTAATTGCATAAAAACTAGTTCACATCCTCAGCACCTATTTATTAATTAGCATTAAGTAATTTTTAATTTTTAAATGAATCGAAACGTCACTTATCTGCATTTTATTACGGATTGAATAGATTATCGAGGAAATCGTTAAAAAATTATGTTTGTCGTTATACGGCGAGCAAGAGTTTGTAACTATTCTCACGCATTTAGGTAGACAAGTTGTTTCCTCTGTGTTATATTTCAAAAAAATTATTGAGGACGAGTTTTAATCAACGATACACATTATTTCAACGACCGTTTGAGTTAAAAACAAGTTTAACATCTTCATTATACACAAAATGTGAATTACGTAGCGAAGTTTCCGAAAATTAAAAACATTCGTTTATTATTCGCAAAAATCGTTGTTCTTATTAATATTACGTAGGTATAAATAAATATTAAAACATTTTTTAACTTCACATATTTAAATGCGTTAAACCGTAAAAAATAACATTTGTATCACTCTCTTTAACTAAAATTGATATGTAAAGATCATATGCAACTAATATACGCAGAGGCATACTAGAGGCTACAGGACAGTATTAAAAGTCATTCGTTCAAGGGTAATTGGAAACAATAAATTTGAAGACCTTAAAACTTTATTTTTCATTATGCAGGGTGGTCCACTTTTTTGTAGCAGGACTTTTAACAGTCGATACAAAAACTTATTTTAAAGCGAATATTCCATATCAACATGGGTCCATAAACGCTTCATTTTAAAGATACAGGGTGTTAAAATTTTCGATTATTTTTAACTGTTTTCCAACCAGTAAATATATTTAAACCAAATTTGGTATACAGAACCACCTTACAGGTTACCACATTCGGTGAGACTTTCAAGCCCCACAAGCAACCAGTGGCAAAGTTGTGGGGTTCAGTTTCAATAAATTTTATAAAAAACTATTGAAACTCCGCCTCTGGTTGCTTGTGGAGCTTAACATTCTCACTGAATGTGTGTAACCTGTAAGGTGGTGCTGTATACCAAATTTTGTTTAAATATATCTACTGGTTGAGAAACGGTTAAAAATAATCGATATTTTTTCGAAAATTTCAACACCCTGTATCTTTAAAATGAAGCGTTTATGGACCCATGTTGATATGAAATATTCGCTTTAAAATGAGTTTTTGTATCAACTGTTAAAGTTCTGCTGCAAAAAAGTGGAAAAAAGTGGACCACCCTGTATAACTTATGTTTGCGTCTAAACGAGATGTAGGTATTACATTATTTTTAATTAACAACGCAGTGTTTAATTTAATATATTGGTCGCAGGTCAAAAACGCATGAGCACAAGAGAAAAGTAAAAAAAAATGCGCTTCTACCTAAACAAAAGTAATAAAAAATTATAAAAAACAAGGAAATTTAAGACCGTTTGGAACTTTAAATACAAACTTTATGCTTAAGACCGAGTTTGTTGGTATTGCAGTTTCTTATATTTGACATTTATGCTTGTACCGGGATTCCGGAAAGAAATTGGTCTACTTCCCGGGATATTCTATAGCCCGTGATTTCCCAGGATAATAAGTATTTCCCGGGAAATATAAAATAGGTTAAAGTGGACCGGGATCCCGGAAACCCGGAAGAGAAACCCTAGTTGGTATTGATACGATTATTACCTGCAATATCGTAAGGCAATGTGAACAGTTTTTAAAATAAATGAACATGTGTTTAATGCATATGTTCCCATTTAGTACATGAATACATATCACATTTTATAATAGTTTTGATGTCGGGTTTTACTGGGAAAAATATTGGATTTCCTCCTGTGTCAAACATATTTGGGTACATCTGTAGTTACAGAGTTCAATGGAACGTCCTATGTAAAGTGATCGCGTTTATATTTTTATGTTAATACGGATGTAAACCCATACACATAACGCTCTATTAACAAAAAATCGGTGCATCGCGGTCATACAGATGCTGTTAGAATTTAATAAGTCACATTTATGTCCATGAATAGAATTAATGATTAGTCAGTTGTATTTACTAAACGATGTAAAGCATTAAGCAACAGGATTTCCTTTCCCATTTACGACTTCTGTTAATTTTTGGTGTTATGACATCCTATTGTCAACTTTATAATTATTGTCAAATTGTTACGTATTTGTACAATCTAACCTTGATCATCGCAACAGTACAAATAATTGTGTTCAAAATCACTACACCGTGCGTTTAATTTGTGTTGCTAATAAGCTTTTTTTTGTTGTACAACAATAGGATAACCTAATAATTGGGCCGTACTCTGTAATTATCTAGAACCGTTATTAATAATGTTATTTACATGTTTTGGTAAATAAAACATCGCTATTGATAAAAGTGTAGGAAATTAATTAATTACATGGATGACCATTAAGTAACCGAGTTAGTTGCATTAATTATTAATTTTATATTAAAGAGAATAATGGTCACTATTAAAGCTATGCTATTAAATAAACATAACGGTAATTTACAAAGAGCAGTACTTTTGCTCGCTTTTTTTTTCACTATTGACAAAATAAAACGATTTTTTAAATCCGAGTTTACCAACCAGGTATTTAAATTTTTTATTTCAAAATAACAGTTTCAGTTAAAATAATATTATAATCTAATACAATCAACAATGTTATTCGTAGGCTCTTTAAATTGGATACGTTTAAAAAATATTGCAACCACAATAGATGTTGAATTTTAAAAGTAAAAAATTTTTTTTTATTATTATAGTTATGAAAAATAATTCCAATGTTCCAACATTGGAATAATCTTACCATTATACAAGAAAGGGGACAAAAGGGATTGTTCTAACTATAGAGAAATAACATTAATGAGTGTACCAGGGAAAATACTGGCAAGAGTAATGGAAGGCAGATTAAAAGAAAAAATAGAAAGCACACTAGAAGAATCCCAATACGGTTTCAGAAGAGGAAGGAGTACACAAGACCCAGTCTTCATATTAAGACAAACAATAGAAAAGAGCTTAACAAAAAAACAAGGAAATACATTTAAGTTTTATAGACTTGGAAAAAGCATTCGATAAAATCAAAAGAAAATACGTATGGAGGGACCTAAGAAAGAAGGGAATAAAAATAGAAACAATCGACGTAATAAAAGCGATGTACGAAAAAACGGTAAATATTGTAAGAATACAAAATGAAGAATCGGAAGAGCTTGAAACAAAGGAAGGCCTGAAACAAGGATGCGTGCTCAGTCCATTATTATTCTCAGTAGTCATAGATGGGGTAATTAAAGAAGTAAAACAAAAAATAAGACCGTTTCACCTAGGCAACTGGAAAATGGAAAAAATAAACATAGCTGAGCTTATGTTCGTAGACGACATGGGGCGTCTTAGTTGCGGAAACAAAAAAATCTACAACATAATTTAAGAAACTCTAAAACTGGAATTGGAAAAAATTAATATGAAAATAAATACCCGAAAAACTAAAACTATGATCGTTACAACAGAGAACAAAGGATATCACTTTAAATGGGCTTAGGTTGGAACAGGTAGAAAGCTTTATTTAGGAGTGATCATAGAGAAAAATGGAGGAATGGACAAGGAAATAAGCGAAAGGACAGAAAATGTGGGAAGAATATTTAACAGTTTAAGAGCAACATTTTTTGGAAATAGAGAAATCCCAAAACGAACAAAAGTGGAAGTGGTCAAAAAAGGTAGTAACTCCAGCACTTTTATACGGAAGTGAAACGTGGACACTCACTAATAAAAATAGTAGCCGAGTGAATGCAGCAGAAATGAGATTTCTAAGAAAAATTCAAGGAAAAAAAGATAGAATCAGGAACGAAACATATAGATAACAATTAAGAATCAAATGGGTTGAAACAAAAATACAAGCAAGGCAGCTGGGATGGTTGGGTCACATGTATAGGATGAAAGAAGAAAGGTTAACCAGAAAAGCCTATGAAGCAAAATCACTGGGAAAAAGCAAAAGAGGTAGACCGAGAAAAACCTGGCTCGACGAAGCAGCAGCGGACAGAAACATCAAATGGAAAGCCATAAAAAGGCTAGCACAAGACAGAAAAACATGGAGAAAAGTCAGCACAACACAACTCAACAGTCCTCCTACACCTAACAGTAGAAGGACTCACGACTAAATAAAAATAAAAAATAATAGTACATTCACCAATCCGTGTATCTACATAATCATACAAAAATAGTTTCTTAATAATCATCAAAGCCAACTATGATTAAAATTAAAAATAATTAAGTGTTTGGACAGTATTTCTATACTCAATCTATAAATTTATTATAATTTTTTCATAATCCATGTAACATTACCTTTAAATTATTTTACTTTACCTGTCATAAGTTAAAAAAAAGTATACGTTAGAAAATTTCATCAATTATAAGTTTTGTGCTACTTCCTCAGAGAGTTTGGACGTTGATAAATTTTTATATGGCAATCTTTTATTTAATTTTGCTAATTTATCCGACAGTAATATTATGTTATTAAGTGGAAGGCTGTAGTTTATTTCGAAATCACGTAAGTTATCTGAATAAATTTTGTTGAAAATCACTTATCTTTTTGTCTATGAAGGTTGAAGGATCTCTTTCGTAAAAAAAAACTAGACCAGTTTCGGGACTTGCGTCTCTTCGTGGATTAAAGATCTTCGGTCAAACAAATTATATTACGTAAATGAATCAAATATTATGTTAAACATTAACAAAAAAAGCTAATTTTTCTGTACAGTAATATGTACTTCTTCTTTATTTTGAAAATTGCCATCAACACGAATACGATTAAAAATAAATAACCTCTAGAACAAATTCGATCAAAATGGGTTTCCAAACTTAGGTCCCTATAAAATTTCAAAAATTAGTTAAACTTCTTATGGCTATTGTAATCCTTTTTAAAGAATTCTTCTTCTTCTTCTTCTTTTACGATGGCCTTTTGCCTCACGGCGTCGGCTTTTGGGGGTTCTCCACCCAATTTTTCCAGACCTTTTTGTCTGTCCTCATCGCTCTCAACTCCCCCACTGTTTTCCCTCGTTCACGGGCTATTTGTTGTATTCTGTTTTCCATGTTAGTTGTTGGCCTTCCTACCCTCCTCTTCCCGTACCTCCTACTTTCTGCTATTTTTTTTGTCATGGATTCTGGCGGCATCCTCTGCACGTGTCCGTACCATTTTAATTGTTTTTCTTCGATACTTTGGGTTATTTGTTTTTGTTGTAGGTTATTCTGGATGTCTTTATTTTTGCACTTATCTCTTTTTGTTTTTCCCGCTATTTTTCTTAGGAATCTCATTTCTGCTGCCGTTATTCTTTTTTCGTGTTTAGATGTTAGTGGCCATGTTTCACTACCATACAGCATAGTTGGAATTACGACCGTGTTGTATATTCTAGTTTTTGTTTGTGCACTAATTTTTTTTTTCCCAAGGATAGTTTTGTTTAGTTGGTAGTAAATTCTCGTGCTTTTTCTGGTTCTGTTTAGGATTTCTGCGTCAATTTTCCCATCTACGCTAATTTTCGTTCCTAAGTAATCTATTGTCTCCGCATTTGATGTTTTGCTGGTCTTCATCATCGTTTATTTTCATTATTTTTGTTTTCCCTGTGTTTATTTCCATTCTCATTTGTTGTATCGTTTCGTTCCACTGGTTCAAGGACCTTTGTATGTCTTCTCTGTTTTCCCCCACTATTATTATATGGTCTGCATATAATAGGCACTGTTACTTTCGGCGTATTTTTTTTTACAGGTCTTCAGTATTTTGTCCATATACATATTGATTAATAGGGGGCTTAGGCTATCACCCTGTTTAATTCCTCTTTGTAGTTCAATTTTCCTGGAGCTTTTGCCTTTTATTCGTACTTCCGCTATAACTTTTCTGTATACACTTTTTATTGTCTTGGTGAGTTTTTCCGTGACCTTCAGTTCTTCTAAGCAGTTCCACAATCTTTCTCTTGGTACTGTGTCGAATGCTGCTTTCAGGTCCACGAATGCTAAATATAGTTTTTTCCTTTGTTCGTTTGCTCTTTCAATTAGTTTTCTAGCTACACTTATGTGATCTTGTGTTTGTTTTCCTTTCATGAAGGCTGCCTGCTCTACTTCCATTTTCTTTTCCACTTCATTTCTTAGTTTTCTCTCTAATATTTTAATGTACATTTTATATAAGGTTGATGCTAAGCAAATAGCTCTATAGTTTTCACATTTACTTTTGTTACGTTTTTTGTATAGCGGTATAATTACATTTTTCTCCCAGTCTTCGAGTATCTATTTTCGGTCCATGCTTTACGGAACAGCCTTGTTAGCCATTTTTCCATTGCTTCACCTCCCCATTTTATTAATTCTGGCACTATTTTATCACTCCCTGCTGCCTTGCCTGTTTTTAGTAGTCTCTTTATCTGGGCTACTTCTTGTATTATTACATTTTCCGCTCGGTCTTCCTCTTTTTCGTTGCCTGTGTTTGCCATTTCTATTGCATTTACGTGTTGGCTTTTGTTATTTTTAAATTTCTCTTCGTAGTATTTACTCCACACTTCTAGTATTTTTTCTGTTTCTGTTTTAAGTTCCCTGTTTTGATCTTCTATGTTCCATATTTGTTCGTTTTTATTTCTTTTTAGGTTTTTTATTGTTTTCCAGAAGTTACTTTTGTTTGTATGGTAATCCCTCTCTATCTCTTCACCGAATTTCTCCCAGCTTTTGACTTTAGCTTTTATCACTTCTTGTTTGGCTTCATCTCTTTTCTGTTTGTAGATTGTTTTGTCCTTTCCCCGTTATTATATATTTCTTCCAAGCTAATTTCTTTTGTTTTATTTTAGCTTTCACTTCGTCGTTCCACCATCTGCTACTTTTCCTATGCCCATTTATTTTCCTTATTCCGCAGACTTCTTTTGCTGTTTTTATTGTTATTTCCTTAAAGCTTTTCCATAAATCTTCCAATTCCATGTCTTCCACTTCTTCCATTTTTCCGTACAATCTTTTTTCTATTTTCTCGTGGTAACTTTGCCTGATTTTTTTATTTTTAAGCTTTTCTGTATTTATTTTTGTGTACTGTTTTACTATAGGTAGATTGGGTAGTTCCTCTTCCAACTCCATTAATACTAGTTTGTGATCCGTGCTTGTTTTTCGACCCAGACGTCTTTTATTTTTGCTTCTAGCGTTTTTGTGATTACCACGTAGTCTACGATGCTCTTATGCTCACCATCCTCTGACTCGTACGTGTATTGGGGTTCTTTTCCATGTTCGTAAAATGAATTCCCTATCTGCAGATCGTTACTTATGCAGAATTCTAGCATCTTCTTACCGTTTTGATTTAGGGTCTTTTCTGTTCCATATTTGCCCATACAGCCTAGTGCTTTATTTGTGACACTTAATTATAGTAATTGTAACACTACAGGTACAGCAACTTTGCAGTATTTTAATTACATGTAAAGCGATTCGGGAAAATTTAAATAGTATATTGTACAACTAGTGCTGAAAGTTGAATATTTCACACGAGTATGACAGTTGAGCCACTCGCCTAACGGCTCGTGGCTCAGTCATACCAATGTGAACTATTCTTTCAGCACGTGTTGTACACTATGCTTTTCCGACGACCAGTTAGACAAATAATCATTAATTCTGCAAAAAAGTTGTGAAAATAACATTTTTTTGACGTTGGTGACACTTGACACTTGTGAGGTTAGATTTGCTTGACAGCGCATTTAGCGTGTGTAAAGTAGCGGAAATTGTGTGCAGCGCATTTTGCACACAATTTCCAGGTCATGCGCAATTTGTCATTTTCAGTCGTAGTAAGTCGTGCGAAATTA
The DNA here is from genome assembly GCA_947652605.1 of Elmis aenea. Lineage (NCBI taxonomy): Eukaryota > Metazoa > Arthropoda > Insecta > Coleoptera > Elmidae > Elmis > Elmis aenea. The sequence goes on from OX393581.1 coordinate 34,581,831, forward strand.
CTCGCTTTACATAGGAAAACAAAATATTTGAATTTTTTTAACTAAATAAAATTATCGCGTAAAATATCTTTGCGAACAAACTACAGATTTAACATAAAAGGACGCAGTATTTCAAACGCACCTTAAAAGTTATATATAACCTATACAAGACATAAATTTCGAAGTTACAAGGCGGGTGTTGTGCTAACCAATTATACAATTTATCCAATTTTCAAGTAAGAAATATTGACAGGAAGTGGCTTCCCCACAAGAAAAACGGAGGTCTTACAATTTCCGCTCGACTAATTATAGACTATGGCTCTACTTCTAAAATTAAGCTAAGAAATTGACACCACACAGGAAGTCAGCTATCGGGCGATCTCCACATCCTAATAAATATTTTTTTCTTGGTTTTCTACTCAAGATAAGACACGAAAATCACGCCACTATATTACGTAATGTAATAAAAATTTGTTAACTAAAAATTTGTTATGATATCTACATAAACTTCTAAACACTAAAATACTAACATTGCAAAACTTTCGCTTTAATGTTGTTACACTGATTGGATAATATGGAGGAATTTTATCACAAGATATAAGTATCATAAAACGTAAATTTCAGTTTTTCATTAACCATAAAATATATACCGGATAATTTAGTTTGACTATCGCAACCTTATAACTCTGTTATCTTAAGAGGAAATTCTAATAACCTTTATATTTTTGTTAATCACAGGTAATTCTCCATCAAATGACGTTAAAATCTGTTTTGTACGATAAAATATATCATCAGACTGACGATAGTCAACTTTTTTTTTAAAACTACAAATATAGTACTCCTAATTTTTTTAATTAATTCTAATAAAACATTTAATTCTAAATCGACCGGGTATTAAAAAAAACATGGGAAATTTTTGAAGAAAAATGTATTTACAAATTATTTATTATTTTTATCAACTCTAAGCAATCTTTGTAATTAACAATAATTTTTAGTAAAATAAAAACAAAAAATAAACAACAATGTATTAATAATTACAAATTTTAGTGTTAAAAGTCTGTTTTATACTATACTATTTTTTCGTTTAAGAAAATCGTATACGATTTTCTAGTACGGTGTCAATCAGAAATTAAAAATCTTAAACGAAAAATTCGTACGAAATTACTACCTGCCCTAAATGCGTCCAATTAGCATGGGCGCATGCGTATTCTACTGTAACTGTATCTGACCGCATGTCATTTGTGGGTTAGGTTAACTGAAACAATCAAACGATCTTAAATACTACTTTTAACCCTATAATCCCTCACAATTTATTTTGTAGGAATAAATATGTAGAATGGAACAAGCGTTAAATTTAAAAATGATTCGCTTTCTGTTCTGTGATCAAATTAAACATTTGACATGGTTACACAAGGTGCCAACAAAATATGATAAAAGTTACTAAAAAGTAACCAAAATATATTGGAGTTTTCGTACCAAAAAATAGTACAATGAATATGGTTCATATTTTCCATGCTAAATTCTTGAACGAAATTTTCGTATTAAAAATCGTATAAGATTTTTTTAAACGAAAAAATAGTATAGTATAAAACAGACTTAAGATGTTTAAAGTTTCACCCATCTGCCTTCCAATGTAACTAACAATATACCAAAAACTTCAATTTTAAGATTTAGTTACAACATTTTTATTATTACCAGCAAAAATTAGAAATTTGGCATTCATAGTTTAGACCAGATGTTCCCAAACTTTTTAAGAGGAGGGCCACATAGGGGTATGAAAAGTGCTAAGTGGGCTGAATTTAAAAAAATCGTTTACACGAAATAGCTGTAGATATAAGTATAAATAATAACACAAGTACAACTAACTAAACAAATGGATTTTTCGTAATAATAAAGTAAACAACAAATAAAATATTATTTTACTAAATTGGACAATTGGTATTCTCAAAATAAGGATAAATAACAATCAATAATCATCGCCAAATATTGAAATAGTGCTAATGAGACTAATTGTTTCTTTGATGCCTAAATTACTGGATCGATATTTGGTGTCAAATTTATGCAATAAATAATCGTAGATTAATTTTGAGTGAATTTTTCATGTAATATGTTTCATTCTTAAAAATGATTGTAGACGTAAGTTACTGCCTAATGCTGCAATCAATTTTCTTACAAAATTTCTAATTTATCTATATACATATATATATTATCTGACAAAAAAACTTAAATCATGGTTTCACTTTTAAACAATTATTATTTCCCTGTATTATTGCAAAGCTAATAAATCATAGATAATTAAAAAAATAAAGAATATTTGCGCCTGTAATGAATTTGTTGTCGTGCTTCCTTTAGCAAAACATTACATAAAACTTCATGCTTCATTAGCAAGAATCCTTTTAGCGAGTTTTTTTTTTTTTAAAGTAATCGATTACGTTGTCACAAGCACACTGTCTATCGATGCAGCGATTTTTATTAATACAATCATTTGTGGTACTGGGAATACAAAAAAGTAATTTTTTCGCTATTCCCATCAGAAGTAATCCGTTGAATCGCAATCGTGTTGGATAATTTACAGCTGCGTTTTTGTTATAAAACCGTGTTCTGGGAAATCTCTCGTTTAAATAAGTTGCTATAGGATGACCGTCATGAGATGGCATGTTGTCACGTTAAAACAAACAGTAATATTCTACACACAAAATCGATTTCAATTACTTTGAAGCTTTTAGAAACCGCCGTGGAAGCGCTCAATAATGAAGTTGAATAAACCGCAAATAATGATAAAATAATGGAACATGCGAGCAAAGCTTTAGCTGAAAATTAATTACAAGTGCGTAGGTTCTATTCTATTTTTAATAAACATTCCAAAAAATACCTACGAATAAAAGGAAGCTAGTACAATAGGTCACCAAAATATTTAATTAAATAGCTGAAACGATGCTTTAAAACAACTAAAAACCCTGGAAACAACAGAAATTATACATGTGTTGGCTCTTTAGGGACAGCTATACGACTGGCTGACTTAAGTTGGCTATGCTTTTACTTTCCATGTAACGAAAAATTAAAATTTATCAGTTTTTTATTTTATATGTATAGCTATGATTCAGCTGTTGATCAAAAAATTTGGTTCAAAAAGAAGTTGTACCTATATATTTTTACGAAGTATAAATTGGTGACGTTATTATGAAAATTGTTGAGATTCTGTGATAAATTTGATTTTTTTATCGACATCATAATCTAAAAGAAAACCTTTTATTCCTGTTTTAATTGTGTATTATCTCCTATAATGCTAATAACCAGGGATGGGGTCGGCAGACAAATAATCGACTCCCGACTCCCGAGTTGGTACCTATTTGTAAAAATCGACTCCCGACTCCGACTCCCGATGGTAAACAAAGTTTAATATTTTAATTTTCTATTTAATACATAATGAAGAAAATGTAAAAAATCAGTTTTTTATAAAAAAAATTGCGATCACAATACTTTCTTCATACTACGTATGGCGAAAGTAAAAAGAGTCGGGAGTCGATAGTTTTTTACCGACTCCGACTCCTCAAAAAAGCTTCGACTCCTCGACTCCCGACTCCCGACTCCGACTCCGACTCCCCATCCCTGCTAATAACTACTTGCAAATTCGCGTAGCATACAAAACGGTACAAATATATGTATATCCTCTTTGTTTGGACCACAGATATAGTTATTTATGTATCAAGGCCAAAAACTACGTTTTGGCCGAGGTGCATATTACATTTTTTGTGCGATCGAATTAAAAACAATTTAAATTTTTAGTAATTTTCAAAATTATAGGTTAGAAACTACGTGACATTCTGTCACTGACAATCACGGCGTATGTACTGCATTACCGGCTCTCTCCTTAGCAAGTAACTTTTACGGCCGTTGCTAAGGGTAACGGCCTAAAAAGTAACTTTTAATGCCGTTGTTAAGGATAGGGCCGGTAATGCAGTACTTTATGGTTGCTAACGCGTCCGTCAAACAGCTGTTTCTAGTACGATCGCACAAAAAATACTTTATATTGCTATGGACTTAGGTGTAGGTGTCCTACACCTGACGGTAGAGAGACGACTAAATAAAATATTGCAATGGACAACGTAAGAAGCGCTTAATAGTCACGTCATTTTAGACAATTTAAAATATGACATGATAATTTACAATTTGTACAAACTTCAATAAATACATGAGTTAGTTTTTAAGTTTCTAGCAATTGCTTGGGTTGTTCAAAATTGTTATATACAAGGATATTTTGACAAAAATCAAGTTTTACAATAGTAGGGCCTAAAATTTTTACCGATTATTTAGTTGGCCGACTAAAAATAATCGGTAAGTGTGCGCGCTCTCATAAATACTCATGCCATTTGCGAAGACGACTAAACTGTCGGCCGACTAAAAAGTCTGTAGTGTGCGGTGTCCCTTAAGGATGAGAACTGAACGAACAAAGAAAACAAAATAAGGAAAATAACCGTAATTTTTTAAAGAACGAAAACGGGCACGAAATTTTATTTTTTTGTTTAAGAACGGAAAGAAATTAAAAATATGCAATACCGGTTTTCCTTAACGTTCTCCAGTGTAGTGCATTAGTGAAAGGAATCAGAAGTCTGAGTCGTTTAAAAAAATACTGACTCGGGAGTCGAGAGTCGTTAATTTTTCAGCCAATTCCTGGATAATACATACCTAGTGATTATAACAGATTGACATGTTTATTTTTGTATTTAGTCTCTTTAGAAATAAACTACATAAAGTACTCTATCATGACACAAAAGATATTAAGGCATTTAGAATATTAGAATATCATACATCACATGCAGCTCCTGATTATTTAAAATTACTTCATAAAGGGCAAAACTTAAAAAAAAATGTGTTGATGTAATTTAAAAAATCAGTATACCTATGGCTTTTCTTAACATCACCGCTTATTTAAAAATCTATTAAGTAAGACACAAAAAACAAGCAAAATTGACAACGTGGGTTTGCGGGGCGTGTATCTGACTCACGGTTTATGATAACAGAATTGTTGATAATTCCAATATTTTAATGAAAAGCAACTTACTTTTTTTTTCATTAAGTAACTATAAAATTAAAATAAACGTTGTCTATATATTATAAAATATATTCAGAAACGAAAAAGTTACAGTTCTTTTCAAAATACATAGCATGTATTTAATAAATATGTAATATAAAATAAAAAAATGAAAGTTCACCATTATAAATTATTGTGTAAAATTATATTTAAGCAACATTTCTAGTGTTTTTATTTGCCCCCACACTTTGTCCTTCACACTGGAAGCGTGAAAACAAAAAGGGCACAAAAAAGACCCGCGTTATATCAGAATGAGCGTTTTAAAAGGTGCGTTATAACCGGCTTCCGCTATATACAAATATTAAATATACAATAAATTTTGATACATAATCTACGAAAAATGTTATAATGAAAGCAAATAATGCACGTCTGTATTGGAAACTTATCAAACTTACGTGTTAATTGTGTGTAAATAACGTCTGCAGGCATAAATCCTAAAATAGAGGGGGCAATTTATGCATTACCGTCTTAAAACAAAAACAGCGCTTTGTAAAAAAAATCTGATTTGCGCCGTACCATAAACTGATAAAAACATTATCGGCACGGTGTAAATTGCCACCAAAATCGGTCCTTATATTGTACAACTACCATACAGTTTTGACTGAATGAACATAGGAAGAGATAGTTGAAGAACATAAAAGAGTACTTAAGCACAAAAAATTCAAATGTTCATCTTAAGTACCAAACTAATCAATTTACTCTTCCAAGATGCGAAGTTCTCTACATCAATCACAACGTGGCGACGGTTTACAAGTAGAACAAGATCACCTCTAAGAGTTACGACAGACCCATCACAAATATAAATAATTAACAATCAATTAGCTATTAATAGATATTAATGAGGCCTATAAAAATAAGTAGTTTATAGAAGGCTGCAACTATAAAATAACACAAATAAGCCGAACGTAGGTTTCTAAATTTAAGAGCATTAAGTAATTTATCGACGCACTCCTCCAATAAACACTGTTATCAGCTGAATTGCTTTAACGACCTTGTTATATTTGTGGAGACTTGTTAACAGATAACGACGATAATTAGTTCATTGATAAAGCACACATCCGGCCATTCATACACACACTCATTACGTACACATTACAGTTTTTAATAATAATGTATTAATAACAGTCATTCATAGGTAACATGATATGAGGACACAAAGTCTGAAGCGAATTGCTTTAGTAGGTGGATAATAAAAACGTAAGCTGGGCACCGTATTACTCCAAAAATAGATATACCACAGACTAATTTATTTTTAAAAACGCCTTCTCTGAAACTCGATCATGTTGAAGTTTTTTTTTTGTACAAATAAGTAGAAAAGTTTCGTAATAACGCATTTAGGTTTTCCTTTTAACATATTTTTCATCAAACGTATCTCCTTTACCAATTTTAATAGATAAGTGGTTTATTAGATAATAATCGCTAAGACGACATAAAATCAAAACCAAAAAATTGTCTGCTGAAGATTATACAGGGTGTCCAGTTTAAAATGAAGTACATGGGTATCTCGGAAACCGTTAGAAATACAAAATCAGTTAAGTAACTGGGGAAAAAGTTGCGCAATTACATGCAGTAACAATAATCCAGTTTTACATTTTCAATAATTCATCCTGTTACGTAGTACCACCATGAAAACGAAAATTGTCCATTTTCTTAAAACGTCCAGATTAGCTGTTTGAAAAGATTTGTGCGCCAAATTTTCAGGATCGGAGAAGTAACTAATAAGGATTTTAAAAATGACATTAAAAACATTCTAGGCCTACTATGTTTTGCGCGGTCATACCTAACTTTTGTTTTTCCTATGGACGCCATATTGGATTTTTGCATTAATCAAATCTCCAAAACAAATGCTTTTCAACCATGTAAAGCATCCGTATGTTTAACCTAGGAAAAATATGAAAATTTGCAAAATTAAGGTTTCACCACAGTAGGCCTTGGTGTCGTGATTAAACAATTGCAACGACTATTTCTAACAACTGTCAAATAATACATATTTTTCTGTAGTGCAAACAAGTTAGTGATTTCCAAGTTTTCAATGGATCATTTTTCAAATAAGCATAAATATGAAATGTTGGAGTGCTTTATTCTCTGTAGGAGAAATGATATTATGGCTGCAGAAATGTATTTCTGTGTTTTCTATCTCACGTAAAGACATATGGGGATTGTCAGTTACGGCTTGCAAAACAAAATTTTCTTTATTTTAATATGTGTGCCGGTTTCTTTTCGACTTAACAAAGCTTCCATTGTTTATTAAGTTATCACGTAATCGCCAAAACATGCTTCTACCTAGCTGACGTCTTTCCGGGTATTTATTGAAATACATTTCTGCAGCCATAATATCATTTCTCCTACAGAGAATAAAGCACTCCAACATTTCATATTTATGCCTATTTGAAAAATGATCCATTGAAAACTTGAAAATCACTTATGTGTTTGCACTACAGAAAAATATGTATTATTTGACAGTTGTTGGAAATAGTCGTTGCAATTGTTTAATCACGACACCAAGGCCTACTGTGGTGAAACCTTAATTTTGCAAATTTTCATATTTTCCATAGGTTAAACATACGGATGCTTTACATGGTTGAAAAGCATTTGTTACGGAGATTTGAAAAATGCAAAAATCCAATATGGCTTCCATAAGAAAAACAAAAGTTAGGTATAACCCCGCGAAACATAGTAGGCCTAGAAAGTTTTTAATGTCATTTTTAAAATCCTTGTTAGTTACTTCTCCGATCCTGAAAATTTGGCGCACAAATCTTTTCAAATAAAGGTAATCTGGAGGTTTTAAGAAAATGTAGGTACATTTTTCGTTTTTTAAACATCGTTAACAAGTTTTCCTTAAATATAAACAATACCCTATATTTTTTACAGTCTTACAGAAAATTTGATTGTCTTTCAAAAACATTAAGTCTGTTTTGTATTTATATTGATATTTTCGGTGATATTGCGATTTTATGGTTAATTATATTAGAACGTAATATTATCTAGTAGGCCATGAAGCAAACAGCGGTATTTTTGAAACAATTGAAAAACAAAACAAGAAAATTATAACTTAATCTTTATCCAATGAGTTATTGACATTTTTTTATTGCGAAGATGTATTTTATATGCAACCAGGTTAAATTGAGCATATCGCATTTTTCTTTACCTAAATCGTGCTATAAATGTTTGCTTATTTTACAATACAGCAAGAAACTGTAAGGTGGTTAGAAAAACAACAAAATTAACATTCTAAAATATTTTGTTTTCAATAAACGCTGAAATTCGTTACACTGAGTAAGAAAAAGTAGAGCAAGCATAAATAGTAACAGTAAAAAGTTATAGTTATTGACGATTATGCGAACTACGATCACGTCTCTGCCTACCATTTTTTCCTCTAAATTTTGCCCCTCAATCTGTAGATTTACAGTAAATAATTACGTCAAATAAGTGTTTAAAACTCGGTAACGATTAGAGAAGTTTCAGAATCAATAATCGTGTGAATACTATCATATATTTAAGCCATTTTGGAAAATTTCGAAAATTTATATCTTTCGTTTTTATGTCACAATTAATAATAATTTTTATAGAACACAGTCGCATGTGCTCTCTAAAAAAAAGCTAATATGAGTTAATATACAATTAAAAAAATTCACGAACAAAAACAACTGAAAAAGCAAAAAAGTTTCAAGGGTACCTAATCTGAAAAACCCGTAGGTAAACATGAAATTTCTTAACAAAGTATCTTTAAGTTCTATTTGCATATTCCCACGATTCGTTAGATGAAGAAATTAATTTTTGTAATTAATTATTTAAACAGAACATCACGTTTACTGCAACGGAAACACTATCGTCAACTTCTTTATTTTTGAAGCTAAGAACTCGATTAAATCTGTTTTATTTTCTGAGGCGAGCAAGATACGTAATAAAGTCAATCGAAGTTTTACTGGAATTTATTATCTGACGACTTTCTTTGCAATAAATATTTTAATGAAGTCGTTACTCATTCGTTTTATGTTTTTACTTACAACGTGATTTTATTGTTTTTAATACAATTCTGTTGAACTGCGATGCAGCTATTGGATGAAACTGATTGCAAATGAATTATACATGCACGTGTACATCAAGCAAATATTTGCAAAAAGCGAGTAATGTGACGCAAATGCACTATAAGTATAACAGGAAACAGGAAGCTTTCGCAATTTATTAGCGTCAATTTTAATAACATTAATTTATCGATCTAGTATACAGTATCGAACATCCAAAGCAAACAACTTGATTAATGAATCAGTTAAAATATAGCATAACAAATGAACACAGCAACAACAATTTTCATCTTCATACTTTTAATTCGCTAAATTAAAACAAAATTGTTTTAAACGTGTTCTTAAAAATGTTTTAATATGTTTTTGCAAAAATATGGAACACCCATGGAATTTGTATAAGTAATTATTGACAGTATTTAAATATCTTATTAGATAAAATAATTTGCAACTAGATACAGATGTGCATAAACTACAGCTAAATAACATTTTTGAATTAAAAAAAAAACATTTTCATCTTTGTAAATTCAATAAATTTTACATTAAATTCCATTAAAGCAGCAAACTGGATCCACTAAAAAAGCAAGTAACGAGACAACGACAGTCGTTAGGGCCATTTTATGCCAATATAGAAAAAAAATGGTATACATCAAAATATGATTTATAAAACAACGATGTCCCTGTATACAGGGTGGTGAATTTTTCGATGCTCACCACTGGTATCTTAGAAACGGTAAGAGATACGAGATCAGTGAAATTAGAGAAAAGTTGCCCATTTTTATGGCAATTGAGAATCTGAAAAAAAACGTGGATGTTTTGATTATTTTTAGATTTATAACAAAATAACTGAAAAATGTGATTTTAGAGAAAAATTATTATCTTCCACGCAATTGACGCTTTTTTAATCAAACTTGGTAACCTTACGTTTTTCACCATTCTGGGTGGGATGCTTAATTTTCTAGGCCTTATAGATTTCAAGCTGCGATAGTCAACTTTTTTATTTCTTGTGAACGCCGTAGATATTGGATTTTTACACCATTAGACCGACAAAAATATGTTGTTTAATTGTTGAAAGTTGAACATTTTTGTTACAAATTTATAAAATTGCGAATGGTCTGAAAACAATTGAAACAAAAAAAAAGCTAACAGGAGTGGGCGATATCGAAATTATATAAAAAAGAAAAGTTCGTCGGCTGTGAATTTTGTAATGAAGCTGTCCAGGGCATTCAACCCAGAATGGTCAAAAACATAAGATTACCAAGTTTGTTAAAAAAAGCGTCAATGGTGTGGAAGAGAATAATTTTTTTCTAAAATCACATTTTTCGTTTTTTTTGTGACAAATCTGAAAATAATCACAATATCCACGATTGTTTCCAGATTTTCAATCGCCATAAAAATGTGCAACTTTTCTCTACTTTCACTGATCTCGTATCTCTTACCGTTTCTAAGATACGAATGGTAAGCATCGAAAAATTCACTACCCTGCATAAGAACAATGTGTTATATTGTGAAAAATTTAAAAACAAAACACGATTAAATAAATAACGATCTGCGCGCACATCGAATTGTTCATATAGTAATTCTGCCCCAGAAGCAACTTATACTCAACTGTTTAAGTTAGTATGCTCGATCGTGTTACAATGAAAATTTCATAATTTTAGGTAAAATTTTGGATTTGAATAATTGTGCTACAATTGATTTTTATTGCAATATAATGGGAAACAAACTAAAATTAGAGAATTCAAGTGAATATAACTAGGATGGCCAGACGTTCTCAAAATATATTATGTGTGTCGTTTTACTTAGAGAGTTTATATAAGAGTACCTAGTAGAAATTATGTGTGAACCCACAACAGCAGTTCCCAGGAATTTATAACAACAGTGGGAGTAAGACAAGGAGGCACCTGAAGCCCACTGCTCTTTATAATATATTCTTATGGATAAAATAATTAAAGAATGTAAACAAAACACAAAGAACGCGTACTATAGACTGACTAATCGATAAAATCAGTAACGAAAAAATCCGAAAAAACCTAGGAGTAATAGATATTAAGAAAAAGATGGAGACGAACCAATTAAGATGGTTTGAACATCTACTACGCATGCCAGAAAGTAGATACGCGAAAATAGGGTGGAAAATGAAGATGGAGGAAAAAAAAATAGAGGAAGATCAAGAATGAAATGGGAATACGAAGTGAGGCAAAGACTAGAAGGAAAAGGAATCAGCTGGAGAGATGTCCCACAATTAACTAACGATAGACAGTAGTGGAGAAACTTAATCCAGAAATAAAAAAGCATACCTCGACACCAAAGCTACAAGAGCAACCGATTAAGAAGAAAAAGCATTGTTAGTTTATACTGTATTAATAATTCACAATAAAACGTTGACATTTCCCAAGTTGTTGGAAAAACTATATTTGCTGGTGCTTATTGTATTCATATTTTTTATTCATATTATGTGACAATTGAACACGTTCACGTTCAGGAGAAATCTTTCACGTGTTCAAAGTATGTAAAATAATATGAGGAGATTGTTTCTATAAATAATAATAATGAAATAAACATCTGATCACGTGATTTATTTTGTAAATGTTGGAAAATATTTGTAACCTAAATAATCAGTTTTGAAATCGCTGTTCATCGCTGATCATCCTAAATATAACCAAAGACTGTCAGTGAATCGCTCTACAATTGTTCATAATCTGTCTGTTATTTATAAAGCCTAGGCCTAGGGCATACGAACAATTCAGCATTACTACGAAATTAAAACGTAAAACTTTTTTGTAAAAAGACTACGATGTTTAAGTTTTACAATTCAATTTTTATCAGAAAAGGGATAATTGCTTTTGTTTTCAACCGAGTGGCTAGAAAAAGATACTAAAAACATCTTGCGCTTTGCTGGAAATAAGATCTGCTGACAGGCAAGAAATCTGACAGGAGAAAATTATTTTCATGCGCTGGTAAACAACCGATTTTAGTACAGAATCGGTTTTAAAATTATTCGTCAGCGCAAAATGGTAATATAGAGATAAAAATAATACAGTTTTTTAGAAAATGATTGCAGTTATAGATATTCTTCCGAGATCTTGAGTACAATAAAAAATGAGCTAACGGTGGTTTACAACTTCAAAAGTCAAATTTAAAGCTAAATATAAACGCAAAAATCAGTCAACGTAGAATATATTCTCAAAAGATGCGTAATTATAGATATCATACATTTAATATAGGTAAAGTCTAACGTAGAAGTAAAATTAATTAAAACAAAAAAACTACGGTCGATATACACAATAGAACATCGCACTACGTATTTTTAATTAGCTTCATTTATGCAATTATAATTTTGCTTGTTATTGCAGTATGATTTATAGAATATGGAATAATATATTTTTAAGTTAAAAAAGTATTTATTTCATGGTTAGTTTGAATGTGCTGCCCATGGTGAAATTTGTACATTAAAAAATTGTTTTAATTGTATTGCATTTGACCGCTAGTATGAAAGGAAATGCATGTAGATGTGCAATGTCTCTTAATGGAAATGTACATATGCAACCAGTTTTGCAATTCAATATGTTAATTGTTGATGTTAAGGTTTTCTAAATAGAATTTTTAATTAATTTTTTTACTAAAATAAGTTTGTTTTACTTTCGCAAATCAATTCGGTTTTTCTCAGTTTTCACCTTTTCGCGTTTAGACTGTCATTTATTACAACTCTTCCAATTGTTCCGATTTAAATTTTATTACCGCCCATGTAGAAATATTTAATTTATGGAACAATTTTGAAGATTAAAGTGTTTTTAAGCTGTTACATTCTATAATTTATTATGAGTGCGAATGATTAATGACTTGTTTCGAAAGGATAAATGCACATTTATCTTTATATCTAAATACATATGTACGCTAAAGAATAAAGCATAAAATAGCTTGCAAACAGTGCAGAAAAGTTTATAATTGTTTTTACTGTAGGGTTAGCTAATACGAAATAATAATTTTATACGATAACACACTTTCTGCAAAACTTTTATTTGCAAATTAAAGGACATTAAGACGTTGACAACAAATCACAGCCTACTTAGTATTTCTGTCGCAGGAAATAGTTATTTCAGGCAAACACCTTTTGCCCGTGCAAATACTATATGCCTGGGCAAAGAGCTTTATAATACTCATTTATATTATATAAACGCTATTTTTCTACCCAAATAGTATTCGACGGAATCCTTGTTCGGCAAATAGTGTTCGGTTAAATAATTTGTTATTTGAGGTAAGTTAAAGTTTTAAATAATAGAGGCATAGAGGGTCAGGTTAAAGGTCGGTTAAAAGTTTTTTTTTCAACGAAACCAAACCTATTGGTTTATTTTATTTATTTATTAAAATAATGCTTTCACCAACCTTTAGCCTGGCCCTCTATTATTGATCTATATTGAGTTATATTTTGGTATTTGTGACTGTAGCATTTGTTTTTAATCAAATCGCATTTAAACAGAAATCAGTCTTGAAAAGCTATTTGCCTGCGACATATACGTAGTGTTGACTGACAGTATCGTACACAAATAATGTAAACAACTTTTTTAGTACATTTAATTATTTTGTATTTATAAAAATTTAATATTTTTTCATTATTTCGAACAATTTTCCTTTCGAGCAATTGTTATTCGAGCAATTTTCCATTCGAGAAACTGTTTTTCGAGCAATTATTCGAACAATTTTCCGCCCCCTATGACTTTACCATGCAAAATTAAATAGTTACAAATATTGGCTTTCCTGATTATATTACGACAAAAGTGTAAATATAAAAGTTGTTCAGAATCAAAAACTACGTAAGATTCTTTACTTGCATTTTCAATGTGTTCCTCATTTCCGCTTTCTTATGGAAAATTAAAAAAAAATCGCGGTAGTCTGATTTCCTAGTTTTATATGGATTTTATGTAACTTAACAATACGATATGCATCTTAAACTGAAGGTTCCTACAGTAGAATTATCCTCCGAATTCGAATTTCAGATGCTCGAAGTAGTGCAGTGTTTCCAAAATAAAGAAAAACGTTATTTTATAAAATTTGAAAACTATGCGTTTTTAAAACAACTTTTCTTGTTTTCACTTTTGCAGTAAAGTAAGCCAATATTTGCAACTATTTAATTTTGCATGGTAAAGTCCTATGTACGATGCTCTCAGTTAACACCGTGTATATTTCTTAATTTAGTGTGTTAAACGACAAACTGTCAAATTTTCATTAACTGATTTGATAGCTTGCCTGTATTAACTATCAATTGTGGTCAAGATTCCCGATTATCCGATGGAATGCGGAGCGAGTGAACCTCGGATTAACAAAAACTCGAATAAAAGGAAATACTGGCTGAACTATCACTAGCGAATTTTAGGTCAGATATATTTACAGTATACAGGGTGTCCAGTTTAAAATGAAGTACATGGGTATCTCGGAAACCGTTAGAAATACAAAATCGGTTAAATGGGGAAAAAGTTGCGCAATTACATGCAGTAACAATAATCCAGTTTTACATTTTCAATAATTCATCCTGTTACGTAGTACCACGATGAAAACAAAAAATGTACATTTTCTTAAAACCTCCGTATTACCTTTATTTGAAAAGATTTGTGTGCCAAATTTTCAGGATCGGAGAAGTACTTAACTAAAAAGGATTTTAAAAATGACATTTAAAATATTCTAGGCCTACTATGTTTCGCGCGGTCATACCTAACTTTTGTTTTTCTTATGGACGCCATATATTGGATTTTTGCATCAATCAAATCTCCAAAACAAATGCTTTTCAACCATGTAAAGCATCCGTATGTTTAACCAAGGGAAAATATGAAAATTTGCAAAATTAAGGTTTCACTACAGTAGGTCTTGGTGTCATGATTAAACAATTGCAACGACTATTTCTAACAACTATCAAATAATACGTATTTTTCTGTAGTTCAAACAAGTTTTTAGTTACTTCTCCGTTACTGAAAATTAGGCGCACAAATCTTTTTAAATAAAGGTAATACGGAGGTTTTAAGAAAATGTACATTTTTTGTTTTCATCGTGGTACTACGTAACAGGATGAATTATTGAAAATGTAAAACTGGATTATTATTGTTACGCATGTAATTGCGTAACTTTTTCCCTATTTAACCGCTTTTGTATTTCTAACGGTTTCCGAGATACCCATGTACTTCATTTTAAACTGGACACCCTGTATAATGATTCAAATTATAAAATAAAATACTTCAATGAAATTTTCATTGCGAAAATTCGATGATTTACAACTTTTTGTCAATTTACTCATATAATGCGAAATTTAGGTTAAACTAGACTCAAATAATCGCAATGTGTATGACGAAACAGCAGTTTACCTTGTACAGAGTTTCGCGCAAAATTATCCATCTTTTTACATGGGTTTCGTTATTTAAAAAGACGCATTAGATTTGAAAAAAAAAACGTTTGGATGTTATTATTTTTAACTAACTATAGGCGTGCATAATACTACTATTATAATTTCTCTCTTATTTAATATTTTAAGCAATATTTGAGCGAAAGAGATTTCACAGAATAATAATACATATATTAAAATATTTTTAGACATAATCAATGACGCAAAAAAACTTAATCTAAAAAAGAAACCGAATGAATCTTAACGACATTTCAATTGATAAAACGTTTGTCCTTAAAATGTAGAACGATACTAAACTCTAATTGAATGAACCGTTCGTTCGTTCATTCCTTGGCAATTCAAGCAATTTCATTGAGAAAGTGCGCAATCGCGCGTTCATTGATTGCATTCAAAGAGATTTGAATGAACGGTAATGTTTCAACTATGAAAGTACAATGAACACAATATCTCATACATACATAGTGATACTAAAACCGATATTTACCGCACAAAGTATCGTATGGGATGGAACAGAGACTTCATAAATACATTGTTAAGTAGAAATTTATGAATGAAACGCAAATGCCTTGAAATACAAGTAGCTAACCCACTTTTGTGGAGGAATGTACAGGAAATGTACGTCAGTAGCTTGAGAAATGTCCAAGAAATAATTACGTTACATTATTAACATTTACAAATAACCTAATCACTAAGGGAAATTGAAATTATATTGGCGCTATAATATCACAAACGCAGACCACATGTTCTTCTTCACAGTTGCAATTTGTACGATTTATCATATTACATTGACAAAATAGTACTTGCTTGTAATGGGTAGATGTTTAATTAAAGTGAACATTCCACAGGTGCCTACATTTTTAAGCATTTAAATATTTCCGGCATCGCTTATAATGAATATAAACACAAGCAATTAATTTTTAAAGGCCATACGTACACTAATCAACATAAAAGAACGGCAACAGTCACCATCTGTAGGTATAAAGAATCAATTAACAAGCTCACTTTTTATATACAGGGTGTGTATAAATTGGCGGAAGCGCTACACGTGACGATGTTCTTCGTAACATTCTAAGCCGAAAATCTTGATACAAAAACGTTGTAGCATGCCTCCTATAACCTCACGAACCATTTAAAGAAACAAAAATTTGGCAACATTGCATCCATTGATTTGCGTTTGGACATTTTTTTATCAGCAATTTTTACTTAGGTATTTGTAATATTTGTTCGAACTGAAAGCCTAACATAGCCTAAACATAGCTGCAAACTTTTAGGTATCGTCTAATACAAACTAGAAATAATTACGAGAAAAACAGAGATGACAGGTAACGACAATGTTGCCATGTGTATTATTTTCATTCAAATCAGTGATTAACATATTTTCAACACCGATTTTTGAAAGGAAAAACACAATATCTAGGAAAAAATATTATTCAACATTTATTTTTATTCCAAATTGCAGCTTTTTCATTTGCAAGTATTAAATCATAACGCTTATTAAAGGACTAAATGTCAAAACTTTGACGACCTCTTGCAGATTCAGCAAGCATGGTACAACATTTTTGTATTAAGATTTTCGACTTAGAATTTTACGATGAAAATCGCCACGTGTAGCGCTTCCGCCAATTTATACACACCCTGTATATTAATATAAAGTATACAGGGGTGACCTATTTTCGATGGCCATACAGGGTATCTCGGTTATTATCAGAGATAGAAAAAAACTAAGTACGCAGGCTCGATTTCTTTTTTCGAGAGAAATCATTGCCGTAAACAGATTTTTGATAAATTTTTTTAATTTTCGAAATACAGCCCAAGACCGATTTTTGGCAATTTTCAATAATGTTTAACATTTCGCTTAAACAAAAAGATAGAGAAAAACTTTAAAGACATTTTTGGCATGGTTTTTGTCCTTGATAAGATAGCGATGTTCAATTTTTTTTTACTCATACGAATATTGATATATTACACCTAACTTTCTTATTTTAAATAGAAACCATAGTTGGCTTTGACATGAATCGAAAGCTTATTTTTTGCACTTTTCAAAAATATATAATTTGCTTATGGTTGCTTATGGCCGCAGAAATTCGTTATGGTAAAGACATAAACTACAACGACCGGGCTGGGCTGTCTGATTTATAGTGGTTGTTGTCCAAAACGCAATTTTACAAATATGACAATAAGTGTAGAAGTAAATACGTGATACATCAATGAATTCAAATTTTGATTTTGTACATAGTAATAATTGCGCAAATAAGAAAAAATAAAGTTGGTTGTCATAAACAAAAACGAATCGATATAGGAAAAAATAGTAATTACTATCTGATTCGGCTTAAAAAACAGCTTAGGCAATGTTTTACACATTAGAAATATTTTATAATCCAAAGGAGTTATGGGCGACATTCAGAAATCGCATTTTTCGGTTTTTCCTAAATTTCTGGGTTACCGTTTGAGATATTTCCGATTACTCGTCGATGTATTAATGAGAACCGAATTTAGCAGCTTTACCAAATTTAAACCTACACTCCAGCTATTATAATAAGCGAGATCGCCATGCTTAAACTCGAATTTCAAACACTCTGTGTACCAAATTAAAGTTATTCAATAGTAATAAAAAGCGTCTTAAAAAAAGTTTTATGAAAAACTTTTAAGCTGTTTGCTAAGTATTAAAGGACGCAAATACTATTTATTTTTAATTTTACTGGATACTATTTTAATTCATTGTATCCTAAACTGTTCATTTTATTGTTTTCTTACACAATTTGTGAAAGTTTTAATTAAAACAGAAGGAGGATCTACCGGTGATCAGTAGCAGATATTGAATAGATTTTTGAATATCAACTTCTTGTTTTTTCTCTTTACATAGTCTTTAAGACTCGTTCATTTAAAAATAAAATAGTCAATTTTTGAACTTTCTTCGGGTTCCAGGTAAGGGCCACCAAAATCATCAGATTAAAAACTACTAGCACATTTTAAAGCAAACGAAAACGCGTTCCGTTATCAATAAAAAAATTTCACTGATAGCTAAATGGATGGCACATAAAATACCACTGTTCCGATATTGTTAAAAGCTCTCGGCAGTTCCAGGAAATTTCTTAGAAGTTAAAATGTTTCCGTTACTGTAAACAGCCAACAGTCAGATCCCATTATTAACGTTATCGTGTAGTACATATTGAAAGTTAAAAACATTTACGATTATTACTTAAAAACGGAGATCTCGCACAGGTCAAGAGCTTAACACGAGCGCCGGAAATAACAAGAATTATTGGACAATTAATAAATTATTCCTTCATTAAGTTTAATCAGTAAATAATTATCTTCAAGAAAGCTACCTAGGTAAAGCTATATTTCAGATATGTAACTGAGAATGTTTTAGCGTCGCAGCTATTTAAAATGTTTATCTTTGTTGTGGATAACAAAACTGTTTATATTTAAAAAAATATGAATGAACGAAAACTAATCGAATACATTGGTATGTCATTAAATATCAAAAATGCACAGGCGTTGAGTAGGTGGGGCGATAGGGGCAATTGTCCTAGGGCGACGGTGTGAGGGAGCGCCTTCGAGGCGCCACGCGTTTTTATTACATTTTAACTTATGACAGAATTGACTACTTCGAAAATTACGAATACAACCAATGATATCAGCACTAGGGGTGGGCGATATATCGAAATATCGGATATCGATATTCCGACATTTCGATATATCAATATTTTAAGGGCGAGAAGCTTTTTTTTTTTTTAGGTCGCCAGTCTCTTTTTTCACTTTTTTACCGACTTTTTTAGCTTTGCGCCGCTTTTATTTCGAAATTTCGATATGTCGATATAATTTCGATATCGATGTTCGATATCGAAATTTGGATATCGCCCACCCCTAATCAGCACACATTTTTCTACATGATAATATATGTATAGCACAAGACTTTGTCATCTGTATTTTTGTGTTAATTGTCGTTTATAATGTTGTTTTTTAAAATAAAGTTTGTAACAAATATCATTATTAAATAAATAGTACAATAATGTCAACCTAGAAACAATAGGAAGCTATTTCAAACAATAATATAAGAAACAAAAATAATAATGTAAAACACGAGGGACACCAAGTTACTTATCTAGTATACTTTTTGTTAATCATCACTTATAGTAGGTAGTAATTGTACTGGCTTCATGTAAGAATAGTAAACAATACCTGATGAAGTTGGTAAAAGGCTGACCGACGAAACATGTTGGAAAAGTTTAGTTAATACTAATTACAATAAAAGACCAGTTTAACAACCAGAAAAACATCGTTATTTAGTATGTGCAACACAACCTTATTATTAATATAAAAACAGGAGAAAAAAGATCAAAAGTAAAACAAGACATTTTGAGATGCTTAACTTATATTTAACACAGCCGTTTCAGTAAACTGCTGCGCACTGAGTGAGAGTCTACTTTTAATTTTTTTAAATTTCACACTAGACTGTATCTATTTACAAAAATGACAAAAAAAGTTAGTAAAGTCCAAAAAAATCATTAAATAGTGTATTTTGGTTGGTAATATTCCCAAATACTTGGGAAACCGGAAAAAGGGCGCCTATACAGAAGTTGCCTCTGGGTACCACATACCCTAGCTACACAGATAGATGTGTCTACAGTATGGAATGTTCAAGTCTGGAAAATGCACCGATAGAATAATTCAAATCTTGAATCGTTCAACGCTGGAATCGCTCAACGCAGGAATCATGCAACGATGGAACCATGCAACACAGACATCGTTCATCGCTGGAACGCTCAAATCTGGAATCCAGAAACTAAGAGTTTTTGCTGCCCTTTATAATGCAACGGCCAAAATATAATATAATAACAAAACACTTCGTTTTATATTTGGTCTTAACTAATGTAATGTATAGTGGAAGATAAAAACATCGTGTTAAAGTATCTCAAGGGCTACGAATTTGGGCAAAGTTGCGTGATTATAATGCTTTGTTAATTGTTTTACTTTCTTTTTGGAATTGACTAAGCATTATAATTACGCAACTTTGCCCCTATTTGTAGACGTAGAGTTACGTTAACACGATATTTTTAGGACAAAATATAAAACGAAGTATTCTGTAATTATATCATACTTTGGCTGTTGTAATATAGAGGGCAGCAAAAATTCTTAGTTTCTGGATTCCAGATTTGAGCTTTCCAGCGATGAACGATTCCCGTGTTGCATGGTTCCATCGTTGCATGATTCCTGCGTTGAGTGATTCCAGCGTTGAACGATTCAAGATTTAAATGATTCAACCGGTGCATTTTCCAGATTTGAACATTCCATACTTGAATGTTCCAACTTTTCATGTAGCTCCCCTACAATCAATATTCGCGAAAAATTGTCGATAACAGTACTCTAAGCGTCCAGAATACATATATTGATACTTTCGACACTGAAAGGTACAAGAGGAGCCGTTTAAGAAGAAGGTACCCATAAGGTAAAATTAAAACGTGTACAACAGCGGTTCTCAAGCATTTAATTACCGCGTACCATTGCATAAAAAATTTGCAAACTTTGGTACCACCGCCATATACAAAAATTATTCTCTCGCGAAATATGAAGTTGTAATGAATGAGCAAGCTAGCCTAACGTATTAAATACATTATTTTTCACGTACCACCTACTTCTATCTAAAATACATTATACAAAAAAAAAAACAGAGTACTCTGCGGCATATCTAAAGATAACACAAAAGCGGACAAAACGTCAGATTAATTAAAAGCTTTAATCCCAAAAAGCTCTACGCTTCAAGAAACCAATAATAAACTATTGAAAAAAGAAACTACTGTCTTATAAAAAAACGATAAATCGTCACGTATAAAAAATTTCGTGAGTTTATTTACTTTAAAAAAAAAACAAGACAATAACCTAATAACACTGCGCTTAAATAAACTCGCCGAAAATTATTTCTCTAGCGAATTTTCATCTGCAAAACTATCCAGTCAACAGGAGAAAACAAAAAGTTGACCTAATATTTCGCAATATGTGCTGAACTTGCGATTGGTTAACAGCAATTCATTGACAAGAGAGTAAAGCAGACTTGTAAAACTAGATGGTGTTTTCGCACAATAAACACGAACGCCGCACTAAAAATCAATAGTCTCTACCCGAATGCAGTAAAATGTAAGCGTCGTGGAGATGCAATCACACACATCCTTTTTATATCGCAGTTACACAGGATACAGGTCGTTGCAGCCCCAATGCAGGGCCGTACTTATTAACAAAAAAGGTCGTTGAGTAATACATGTAACAGGGACAAGTATCTATTTAAAAATCAGACAGACTCTTGACTAAATTGCTATACTTTACGTTATAATTATAATAAACTAGTAACTTTATGTACGGCCTACAAAGTCACAAAATAATGGAAGTGTTTAACTGCTGCCGTGCGATTTTAGGCATTTGAAAATTAAAAACAAGCAAGGACTCATAAAAATCTAAATAAACATAAATCTGTATTTGTCGCATTCGAAAATATGAGATTTTAAAGAATTCGTTTTGGGATTTTGTTAACTTATTAGATATCTTTCTGGAAACGGTCTTGGGCGAATATATCTGATCTTTTAGATTTAGGGATACTATTTCAGTTGAGGTATAAAGAAAGAAACAAAAACGGCAAAATTCGAAGTGAGTTGCTCTAAATCTAAATGAACCAATAATACTTCAATTGTTTTTTGTTTGACAGTTGACTACCACATGATAAACGATTAACTAGATAATCCGTTTAAAAAAAAAAATCAATTCATCAACTATTTAAAATTGGAATTAAAATATTTAAAAAATGAAAATACTGCAGAAAAATAATCAAGACCACCTTATAAAACTTTTGGTTAACTGGTGTGTACATTACGTGCATAATTTGTACATATATTTTAAAGATGAAATATTTTTATGTACAAAATTTGCAGTTTTTTTTTAATTTTTTTAACAGGAGTTGGTGATAACTAAAAATAAATGCTGGATTTTTACAATACTGCGTATGATTAGCACATAAAAGTATGTTGCTACAGATGTTCATAAGGTGACAGAACTTTTTTTTATCACTTCATCTTTGTGATCAAATTCACCGAGTACTGATTTCATACCATTTAGAAACTGGGGATTCATCTATTTTCTATTAGATGTAGGATTACACCATGAAACAATTACACATTGAAGAGATAATAATTGCATACCCAGTTTTTCTCAACTTTTTTGTATTTGTACATCAAATTTTATTGTACCCACCTTTCTCATATCAATTTTTATTACGCCCCCGTTCCAATCCTCTTGTCCCGCCAAATTACTATTTGTTTTTATCTCTCAACTGCCTTTGAAGTGCGTCTATTATTTCAAAATGTGTATTTTTGTTAGTAGGTACCTTTTTTTGCTAATGTAACCTTAAAAATACATTGAAATCTGGAGTTATTAGGCTCACTAAGAACCTATCGTATGCGTTACTGCTGTCATTTGCAGTATGTATTTTATTTTATCATATTTTTGTTGTTTTAATAAATAGTTTTGTTTTCAATTTCTAATTGTCTTCGCGCCCCCCTTAGGGAGCGCGCCCCACAGGTTGAGGATCACTGGCATACCCGACATTTAAAACCACAGCATGGACAGTGCAAGGGTGCATTTGCAACCCCTAAAAAAACAAAGGGAAAGAGGAACATGCTTGAAATATCTGAGTGGATAAAATAAATAAATAAAGTAGTTATCGATATTGATGCGTCATTGCCATATAAGCTTCATTAAATAGCCATGTAAATAATAATAAAAACCCATCCAGATATTACTATTTCAGACGAATTTCTGGTTGCGTCACTGACCCACAGATACCATTTTTCTAATATAATAATAAAATGTTTAATGAAATACATAAGGCTTTTAAATTTTTAGTAATTTACTTTAAAAAATAATTATCTTACAACTCAGGCACCACTTTAAAGTGCAATCTGGGGATCATATTACATTGAAAAATGGAAAAAAGTTTTAAAAAGACATATCATAGCATATTCATGTGTAGTAAAATTATACCGAAACAAGAGGAAAACCCTTTTAACGATAATGCAATACAAAAATATAAAAAATTAAGATTACACTAGTAGTTAGCATACTATAGACCTGAAAATATATTTAAGTATAGAAGTTAGCTGAAGACTACTAAATCACAGGCATTTTAATTCATATTCATTCATGAACTTGAAATTAAGAAACAAAATTTTACAAAACAACTTACCGGGATTTTGCTGGTACGCAAAAACTCCAACAAAGCTTCGAGCGAACCGAGGGTAGAGGCCTGCACAAAAACACCTCGTTCTTGAAGCTTGATGTTCGACAAAGCTGACTTAAGTTCTCTGGCCACTTCTTCTTTCACTATTTCAACTTCATCTGGTTTTTGAGCAATGTAAAGGTTCAATCCAGCAATAGCTTTTTCCAGCTCTTTTGCTGCTATTTTCACACCTTGGGCTGCTTTAATTTCTTTATATTCTACATAGGCATTCTGGAAAAAAAAACAATTATAAAAATAGAGGCAAAAAATAAGGTAAAAAACGTGAACAGTCAACAAAAACAGGAGAACAATTATCTGTCTTATATGGTTATTTTTTTAATTATAGGAGATCACATGCTTTATACAAATGTACTTAAAATTCTGTTTAATGTAGTTTTTTTCCGGATATATTTGTAATAAAAATGTTTTTTTTTATTGTCATGAAACCTTTCTGCCATATTTTTAACAAGAGCCCCATATTTTCTTAAGTTTCTGTCCAAAGTACAAAAATATGTGCGAGGGTTGTCTTTTTTCTGGATATGTTTCTGCATATCGTTTACTTGAAATATAAAATTCCTATTCAATGAATAAAAAATTCGCAGCATATCACGTTTTTCTTCGTAATTGAAGTTCATTTTTACGAATTTATTAATGTGACAAGTAACAGACTTTCAAATCAATATAACAGGTTTTACGTGTAACATCAGTAGTTATTCATTAAAAAAAAAAACATCGTAAACTTTAAAAATAATAACGAAAGCTTTGGAAAATTATTAATTAAAATCTTCATGTAAGATAAGTAATTTTTTAAATATATTTTTAACTTTGTTTTAATTTGAAAATAAAAAAGGCTATGATAAAAGTAAATAATTTTAAATATTGCATCCATATATAACTTTCAACTGTAACAGATACTGAGATCCCGTGGTAGTCTGCTGAAAGCAATGTGCATACAGGGTGTTTAATATCCTGTTTGTTTTTAGAAACAATCCCAACAAACATTATGTACTACTAAATGGGGAAAAAACTGCATAAAATGGCATAAAAACATTGATTAAAACTTGGATTTATCTTAAAAAGGCGTTATTCAATTTTCTGAATGATTAATACTAATAGTATAGTTTAAAGTTCAAATCAGACTGTAAACATTTCTATACTTTCAATCACGTAAATATCTTAATACTTTTGATAACATTTTGCCGAAAAATTTAAAAATCTATGTGATATCAGCTAGACATATTATATGCCTAAATGAGAATTTGCAGTGACAATTTTTTGGGTTTTTAAGTCACATTAAGTAGTTGATTACTATTTTCATACTCACAATATGCCATTACTAATTCTCATTTTCGACAGGAGGTGGTTTTCATGCCTACTGATACTTTTCTCAAAAACAATGTTAACGAACTTATTTAAAAGTTTACAAGACTGGAAAGATAAGAAATGTACTATTTGATTCCAACTTTTAACCGTACTAGTGTCACTTGCAAAAAAGTTAAATAATGCCTTTTAATTACACATGAAAAAACATTAATAATGTTCATGCCATTTTAAGCAGTTTTGTTTACCATTTAATAATATATTAGATTGGTTGTAGTAATTTCTAAAAAACAAATGAAATAATTGATGTGCTAATGTTCGTTAAGACACCGTGTATTATATTAAAATTATTTTATAATTTAACAATAAATAATGATACGAGAAATGATTTTACATTTCTTATTCTGCAATAGGGTGCATAAATATTTAAAAACGTTCTGTGTAAGTAGTTTAAACAAACTATCTTACCTTAACTCTAAGTTCTCTTAACGGTTGTGGCATGAGCAATGATCTAATCTGTGTGACAATGGGTCCGTCTGTTCCAGCGAGTAACATGGTATCCCCTTCTCGAAGACTTCCATTAACTAGAATAGCATCTATAGTTGTTCCAAGACCTGGTATCGCCTTAACTTCCAAAACCGTACATTGCAATTCTTCTGAGTACATAAGTCTCTTGGCCAACATATTCTGACAAGACTCCACTATCAAAGACAATAAATTTCCCATTCCTTCGCCAGTGACGGCACTAGTCGGTACCAACGAAACGTAACTTCGAACATCGGGATTTTCATAAAACAGAGCTGCATTTAAACCCTGTTCGGCAAACTGTACGACGACTTCTTTGGTGCGCTGTTCGAATTCAAGTTGAGTATTGGAAGCCTGACCTTTAATAATGTCTCGAAAGTCCTTTCTGTTCATTGTTTGCCAGTCGTACAATCTGTCGATTTTATTTAAGGCAACAACAAAAGGAGTTTTCTTATTTTTCAATAAATTGAGTGATTCTATTGTCTGTGGTTCGAGGCCATGCATAATGTCCACTACGAGAATGGCAATATCGCAGAGAGATGACCCCCGACTTCTGAGGTTGCTGAACGATTCGTGACCAGGTGTGTCGATAATTAGCAGGCCGGGCAATTTAAAAGCCATATCAGTGAACTGTAAGGAAATATTTGTTACAGGTGTCTGTATAACATATTACGAGTTTAGAATCAAAACAATTCAGTTTAACCCCTTACCGCATATTGTATCAGATATGATACGTACCATATAAAGCAATATTAGTCATAGTTCTCATATAGTAGCGCCATCTACAGTGTAGTATACTAAAATTATACAGTTTCACCCGTAATATTTGAAAAATTGCGCCATCTATGTTGAACTACAGAAAATATACATTTAAAAACGTCAAAGAGCTTTACATCTCCCGCCTACTACAGCCATTTATGCAAATTCTGTAAGTTTATGTTATTGCATTTTATTTATTTACATTATAAATTCGACGTGTAATTTTTTTTACTATAATAACGTCTAAGTCCTTTGTGCCAAATCAATTAATTTTTATGAATAAAAATTATGTATGTAGTATACAGGGTGTCCCAAATTCGAATAAATGCATGGGGATCTCGCTTATCTTAAGAGCTACGAGGTCGGTTAAATTAGGGCAAAGTTGCGAAATTAGATGCTCATCAAATATCTGCGAAGAAAATTTTCATGGCTGTCTTAGTTCAAAAGTTATTCAAGAAAAACTGAAAAAATTGATTTTCGTTTTTTTACCCTATTTTCTACATTTTTTAAGATATCAACAATCTGGAAGCACTTCTCCATGGCAACTTCTTACACTTTATATTTTGAGATAACATAGAATTTCCAACAACGTTTCATCTCTTCAGAACCATAATCAACTTCATTTTTTTAAATACAGTGAAAAAATTCTTATCTCATAGTCGGATAGCATTTTGTATTCTGATTTCAATAATATATGACACTTAATATCTTAAATGATATTTTACCACAAAAATTTGAGAAAAACTCATTTTGTCCAATTTTTGAATCAAATGATCTTGTACAAAAAAAAAGCAAAATAAAAACCAAAACTTTGACATTAATATGATCGTGATTAATTATATCATTTGCAACCAGCTAGAAATTCATTGAATTTGTGCTTTTTTTAATTAAATATGACAATCAACACTTTTTAAGGAATTCGAGAAATGTCATAATATACACAAAATTTTGTTTTCTCATAGCATGCTTTTTAATTTTCAACAGTTTATTCAATACTTCATTAAAATCAACTACAATATCATATTTGTAACACCTTTTATTTTCCATAATTGACGAAAATTAATTTAACAATACTCCGCAATACACGAAG
Source organism: Elmis aenea (assembly GCA_947652605.1). Lineage (NCBI taxonomy): Eukaryota > Metazoa > Arthropoda > Insecta > Coleoptera > Elmidae > Elmis > Elmis aenea. The sequence goes on from OX393581.1 coordinate 34,609,275, forward strand.
GAATAGCAAATAAATAAATTAATTAAAAATGTACTACCAGTAAGTAGATAGAGAAAATAAAAATTGGGAACAAAGCACAAATATCAAAGAATTTCTAGCTGGTTGCAAATTTTACAATTAATCACGATCATATTAATGTCAAAGTGACAGTTTTAACAGAACAACAAAACAAAAAAATTATTTTGTTTTTTACTTTGCTTTTTTTGTACACGATCATTTGATTCAAAGATTGGACAAAATGAGTTTTTCTCAAATTTTTGTGGTAAAATATCATTTTAGATATTAAGTGTCATTTATCATTGAAATTAGAAGACAAAATGCTATCCGACTATGAGATTAGAATTTTTTCACCGTATTTGAAATGATGTTGATGATGGTTCTGAAGAGACGAAACGTTGTTGGAAATTTTATGTTATCTCAAAATATAAAGTGTAAGAAGTTGCCATGGAGAAGTGCTTTCAGATTGTCGATATCTTAAAAAATGTAGGAAATAGGGCAAAAAAACGAAAATAAATTTTTTCAGTTTTTCTTGAATATTTTTTGAACTAAGACAGCTATGAAAATTTTCTTTGCAGATATTTGATGAGCATCTAATTTCGCAACTTTGTCTTAATTTAACCGACCTCGTAGCTCTTAAAATAAGCGAGATCCCCATGCATTTACTCGAATTTGGGACACCCTGTATATGCATGGTGTTACATATTTTTTTAAATCCAGAAGTTAAAAAATTTCGTTTTAAAATAAAAATTAATTTTTTTAGCATTCTGTAATATATTGTACACTTATAATTTTTTATTTGAAAATTTAAAAAGCCATACGGTAAGGGGTAAAGGTTGACAACATTGGGAATAAGATTTTTTCTTTTCTGAAAATCTAGTCATTCTACACGTTCATGTTTAAGATTTGCTAAAAATTTAAAAGTTTCCACAATAATTTTTCAAAGATGGAAAGATGAAGTTAGTGCAGAAACTTTTTAGTATCTTTCATTTTATACAAATTATTTGTAACTGAAAAATGAACATATTGTTCTTTTTAATTCAACACAATCTATAAATTTTTTAGATTACTTGGTCGTGGAGAACAGATCTTTAATTTATTATCCTATCTTAACAAAGAAAAGTTCCTATAAAAAAGAATTTTTAACTTACTCCTTTCACAATCTTAATTTGTTCCTTAATAGCATCAATAGGAACATTTGTAGCACCAATTTGTTGAGTAATACCACCAGCTTCACCGTCTTGAACATTTGTTCTTCTCAATTTATCCAAAATTTTAGTTTTTCCTGTATCTACATGTCCCAAAACACATACCACTGCTGCACGCAAATTTTCCAAAGTTTTATTTTTCTCTGCATCTACTTTCCTTTGCTGTAGAACAAATAAAAATCAGTGAAAATATTAGTAAATTTAATAATCAGTTTATCACTCGTTAGCAGTTTATTTATTAAAAGTGTTTTACCTGTATTCTAGCTTTAGCTTTTTCTCTTCGTTTTTCAGCATCTGTACGATGATCTTCTTCTTCTGATTCTTCGCTACTGCCTTCTCCTGATTCATCATCTTCGTCTTCTTCACTTGATTCCTCTTCTTCTTCATCAGATTCATCTTTCGTTTCAGCTTTTTTAGTTGCACTTCTAGTTTCTTTAACTACAGAAAAAATTAATATGAAGTATACTTTTGCAAATGCTTAACGATTGTTTAGCTGTTAAAAAACCAGTTATTACGATCAAGAAATCAGAACTTTATTTTTACTTTCGCAAAACATAACAAAATATTGTGATCATGAAAAGCTTTTAATTCTAGATTTCAACAGATTTACACATATTGATGTTTCCTGAACATGTATTGACTATATTCAAGATGATGTCCGTGTGTGTGTATTATTAATTGTACAATTTTATGATTAGTATGTATTCAGAAGGGCCTTAAAAGGTATATTATATAGTGCATGTTTAGTTAATTTTTAAAATAGTCACTAACGTACAGGGTGTTTAAGTTTCAATGTTAATCCAAAGTTACAGAAAAACTGTAATAGATTAAAATATTTTATTTATTTAGAATTTGACACTACAGGAAATAATAATTTTTGAAAATGTACTGTTATTTCTTTTAATTTGAAATAAAAATAGAACAAAATGTTATACAGGTTTTTTAAAAACATTTTTAAGTTTTTTTTTAAAAAGATTTTAAATTTTTAACGAACATGACTTTTGAGGTATGAAATAAACGTTTTTTTTTTAATGGTAACTGTAGACCCTGACTTTAAATAATAGACCATCTTTTAAACTTTTAAAAAATACACACTGTTATTATATTATGTTGCAAAAATAACCGAGATATGGCTAATTTTGTAAAAATTTCCTTCTCTAAGTTTACCATGATTTTGTAAACAAGTGATGTTTGCAATTATTAAACAACTAAATGTAATTTCCAAGTAAATTCTGCAGCAGCATCTAAATTTTTACCACTGACAATGTAAACTTTAGACATATTAAACTTTTCAGTGTTTAAATTTAGCCAAGTTCACAATACCACAATAAACAGCTCTAAAATACAAAAGAATACACAGATTGGCTAACAAGTTTAAAAATTTACTTTAATATGATGTTTAGTTGTTTATTAATAATTGTAAATAATGTTTAGTAGCTATGTCCTGTGCATTATGCCGAATTTACATTGGTATAGTAGCTAATGCAAGTTACTAAATCAAGTAGCTAAAGCAAGTCACTAACGAAGTAGCAAACCTTGTCAAAATTTTGGGTTAGTGAGTCTTTACACAATATATACCCAATTTAGTGAAATTGTTTAATAATTGACAAAAAATGGAATATCGTATTTAAGTAGATAGTAATGATTTCTATTTACTTTACTCAAAAATTCACTAAATTGTTTACTTGGACAAGTATTAAACAAAACACGTTGCAAGTAGCTAAATTCCCTTACTTGATTTAGTAACTTGCATTAGCTACTATACCAATGTTTATTCGGCATTAGTTGTTTATGAAATCATGGCAAACTATGATAATAACATTTTTACAAAATTAGCCATATGTCAATTATTTTTGTATGTATGTATATTATGTATGTTTTAAAATGCTAAAAAGAATCCCTTTTATATAAAGTCATGGCCTACTACAATATTTAACTAAAATAATATAAGTTTATTACATATCACAAAATGCAAGGTTGTTAAAAAATTTAAAAAATCGTATTTAATTAAGCATTAACATATTTATAAAATAAACCTGTATAACATTTAGCTTTATTTTTATAAGTACAAAAAGTTATTTCGATAAGGGTGAAATTTCATTTTTCGTCAATAGTGTCAAAATTAAAATAAACATAAGAAATCTGATAACATAGGCGTGTTTATCTCAAAAAAATAAGCCAAGTAATCGTCATCAGATTTTTGCTAACTATATGATACCAGAGATACCCTGTAAAACATTCGAATTTGGTCCACCCTGCACAATAAATCTCAGTACAATTTTTTTGCTAACATTTCTAAAATTACACAATCATTAATAACACCGAAAATCTTTAAAAACAGCTTTTTAAATTTTCCCAAACTTTTGGTAGGTACGTTATACTCCTAAATAGTTTATTTTTCTTCACAAATCTCCTTATTTTGACTCTCACCAATTAACAGAAAAAAGAAAAGAAAATGGGGTAACTAGATGCGTGGAGTGACACTTTAAATACACACAAAAATGTATGGCGAGAGTCATTTGGTGGCCACACCAGTTTATTTAATTAAACGACATAAACAAATCGGCAGATAAATTTTTCGATCAAAATTTTCCATTTAAGACATAAACAGATATTTAAACAAACAATTTAAAGTAAACTTTACACCAACTGTAGCCATACTAAGTACAGGGTGGACCAAATTCGAAGATTTTACGGGGTATCTCGGTTACCATAATAGATAGCGAATATCTGATTTTGGTCTCTTGGGCTATTTTTTTGAGAAAATAACGCCTATGCAATCAGATTTTTTCTATCGGATTACATTTTGGCACTACAGACGAAAAATGAAATTTCATCATTTTTGAAAATTTGCTGTAACTTCTTTATTTATTAAATTAGAACAAACTGTTGTAAAGGTTTTTTATACAGATTTTTATGCTTAATTTAAAAACAAAAGTAATTTTTTCATAGCTACTTTGACTTTCGAGATATGGAGTAAATTTACATTTTTTTAAATGGAAACCCTAGTTGGCCATGACTTTATGTGAAAGAGTATTTTTTTAGCTTTTTAAAAATACATAGTTTTATATACGTTTTGCAAAAAATAAACAAGATATGGCCAATTTTGTAAAAATTCGATCATCAAAGTTTGCCATGATTTTGTAAACAAGTGATGTTTGCAATTATCATTACTAGTGATCTAGTGATTGCAATACCGGTATACCGTGCCATTTTACAATACCGAAATACCGTCTTATTTGATGGTCTAATACCGGTATTCGGTATTGATTTTGTTTTTTTTAAAATTTGATTTTTATTCTTTTATTGTCCTTTTGTACAATTCATAGTTGTAATAACATGAAAGGACGTTAATTGTACAAAACTGTACGTATATGATATTAACTATCAGGTGAGCGAAATTGTGCCACAAAATGATGTATTTAAGTTAATTAAAAGGGAGATGAGATTATTAGAAGACGAAGGAGTTAGAGGGAAATACCTAGAAATACAGTAGTATGTGAATTAATGTGAACACATGTGATAATTTCAAAATAATAATTAATCTTTATTTATAATATGTTAAAAGCATTTATGTATTGAATTTGCATTATTTCCATGCAAAATGTGACCTCCCTTAGTTTTTATGACCTCTTCAACACGTTTTGACATAGAATCAACAAGTTTTCAGCAATTTTCTATTATTTTCTCATCGTAAAACCATATCTGAATTTACAGGCTCAATCTGTGTTATTTTTGTTGTCAGTCCACTTTGCGAAGTCTAGCTTTTGCAATGGCCCAAAAATTTTCAATTGGATTCAGGTCCGGCGAATTCTCTGACCACTCAAGGCACAAGATCTTATCCTTGAAATATTTCATCATGATCTTTGACACATGGCATGGTGCCGAATCTAGTTAGAAGACAGCTTCACCGTTGTTATCAACTTTACTCAGTTCTGCTTTTAGTCTTCGTTCTAACAAGCCTTTGTATTTTAGGGTATTCACTATGACTTCGATTGGTGCAAGTGCTCCAGTTCCTACATAAGAGAAACAGCCCCAAAATATCGTTTTCTGGGGCGTTTAACTGTTTGATCGATATGGGCTACTGTAAGTTTCTCATTATCACTTTTCTTCACATAACGAGATCGTTGTCCCTGTACCAAAAGGTGTGTTTCGTCGGAGAACAACACTTTTCTCCAATTCTCAACAATCCAGCTCGCATACTTTTTGGCCCAAAAATATCTTTTTTACATCATTGTAGGAGTTAAAAGTTGTTTTCTCTGGGGTCTTATGGTTTTTCTCCCACCTTCAATAAGCCTTTTTCGTATTATTAGATATGTTAAATAAATGAAAACCTTTTTTTTCTTCAAATAACACATTATTTATGAAATTAAAAAAAAAATTCTAGCTAACTAGATAAAAATCAAGTTTGTCGCCCATAAGAAATTAAAAAGTTAGTACCTATAAAACAAAACGGAATCGGAATAGCAAAAAATTGATGGCACCATTAAAAGTAAAATAAAAAGTGGCCCTGTAAAAGTTTTTAGATTTAAAAAAAAATTATAAATAACAAAGTTATAGCAAAAAAACGCAAAGTAATTTTTTCAGTTTTTTTCAGTTTATTCAAACACAGTTGAAGATATTTTAAATCTGTTTTGATATTACTGATGAGCATAAAATTTAGCAACTTTGCAAAATTTAAACCTACACTCTTATCTTCAGTAATAACTGAGATCCCCATGGTCGCCCTCGAATTTGAATCACCCTGTATGTGTAAAATATATTGTGTTTTCAAAATCAATATCTACTTTTTTTAAACAGCAATACCGGCATACCGGTATTACTTGCGAATAAATACCGAATACGGTATCGTAATTTTGGTCCGGTATTGCAATCACTAGTCATTACCAAGTAAATTCTGAAACAGCCGCTACGTTTTTATCACTTACAAAGTAATATTTTAAAATATTATACGTTTCAAAGAGTTCAAATTTAGCCATGTTCACAATACCACAATAAACAGTTATAAAATACAAAATAATACACGGATTTGCTTAAAAGTTAAAAAATTTACTTCGAAATGACGTTTAGTTGTTTAATAATTGCAAACATCACTTGTTTACGAAATCATGGCTAACTTTGATGATCGAATTTTTACAAAATTGGCCATATCCTGGCTATTTTTTGCAAGAAATATATAAAACTATATATTTTTGAAAAGCTAAAAAAATACTCTTTCACATAAAGTCATGGCCAACTGAGGTTTCCATTTAAAAAAATGTAAATTTACTCCATATCTCGAAAGTCAAGGGGGCTAAGAAAAGATTACTTTTGTTTTTAAATTAAGCATAAAAATCTGTATAAAAAACCTTTATAACATTTTGTTCTAATTTAATAAATAAAGAAGTTACAGCAAATTTTCAAAAATGATGAAATTTCATTTGTCATCTGTAGAGCCAAAATTGAATCCAATAGAAAAAATATGATTGCATAGGCGTTATTTTCTCAAAAAAATTGCCCAAGAGACCGAAATCAGATTTTCGCTATCTATTACGGTAACCGAGATACCCCGTAAAAAATTCGAATTTGGTCCACCCTGTGCAGTGTTATTACGTTTTCCTTCTTACCTTTAGTTGCTGGTATTTCTTCAGATTCATCTTCACCAGAGCTCTCAGCATCCCATGTATCTTTGACATCATCTTCTTCTTCTTTTTCTTCAGCCTGTTCTACTATTTGCACCTCTACTTTGGGTTCTTCTTTTTTTACTTCATCTATTTTGTCAGATTCATCTACCGGTGTTGTCTCTTTTTCTGGAAAAAAACAGATTATATCAAAAACTATGAGCCATTGCAAAAACACACATTAAAAAAGGTTAAGTGAACTAATAACACTGACACCAAGAGTATCAGAAAAGGTTGTGCTTTATTAAACAATTTTGTAATTTTAAATAATTGCAATAAATAATAGTATAATTTTTCTCCAAAATAGATTACCTACTAACTAAAAAAAATATTTTTTTTGTAAATGCAAAACATAACACAATCCTTAATTATGTAATAATTTAATAAAAAATCATTATATTCGTTGAGAATTCCTGCCACAACCACTATACTCTCCAGTTGTTGCTCCAATATCCAACATCTATTCGGATCATTGCAACATTATCTTTGGGGGAAGAAATTTATAAACACAATTTTATAAGTAAGGCATACAGAATGTAAAAGAAAGATGTAGAAAGTTTGTTGCTAATGATTAATGACGTAATTCATATATCACCAAATAATTTATATCTAAAATAATTTAACTCATACTTAATGCTTACCATCTTTCTCCGTCTGTTTCTGTTTCTGCATTTTAAATGGTTTAACTCTGGTTCCTAGTCTTGGTTTTCTTTCACCGACATCAGGTAATTCCAAGCCTTGTGCTTTAAGACTGTCAATCAATGCCTGTGCCCGTGCACGATCAGCTTTTTGTTTAGCAGTCAGAAGTTTGCCTTCTGCTTTCAATCTCTCTTTACGTTCCTTTTCTTTCTGCTTTTTCTTCTCTTTACGTTCTTTTTCTAAACGTACAGCTTCTAATCTAGCCTTTTCGGCTTCTTCTTCTCTTTCAAATCTTTCCTCTTCTTCTTTTTGTAATCGTTCTTCTTCTTCCCGAATTTTCTTTAAAGTTTCTTGCATAGCTGCTATCGCTTTCTTGCCGGGTCCTAAAAAAATAATTATACAATTAATTTTATGTTCGACTATCACCAGTTTAAAGCTAACCTTTCTTGGCATCTTTCTTTTCATCTTTTTCTTCGCCCTTCTTCTTTTTCTTTTTCTTAGAGTCTTTTTCTCCGTCTTCCCCTTCTCCAGTCAGTTTTGAATCATCTTCAGCAGTTTGCTTGGTCACATTTTCATCATCAGCTTTTACAGAGTCCTTTGTTTCTTCCATTTTGTTATCATCTTTTTTGGCGGCATGTTTTTTCTGTTTGTCTCGTTCTTTCTTTTCTTTCTTTTTTTGTGCTGCCGTTTTCACGGTTGTTTCGTCTTTATTTTCTTCAGTTAGCATTTCATCCTCTTGGTCTCCTTTTAATTGCTCTGATACATTATTTATGGATTCTTTAGATTTCTTCGTCTTTATTTTTTTCTCTACAACTTCAACGGGTGTGCTTTCACTTACTTCCGTTTCTTTAATGTCATCTCGTTTAGCACCAGTATACTCCATTTCTAACTCTGCTAATACTTTATCGATATCTTCATCACTATCGTCACGTTTTCTTCTAGCCTTTTTTGACTTTTTACCACCGGCTTGATTATCTTTAGTTCTTTCATCACTTTCTTTATTAACTTTCTTTTTACTGTCTTTTTTAATAGGTTTAGATTCACTATCACTTTCCTGTTGATCAGACACGTCTTCTGGATCACTGTCTACATGAAGAAGAGCGAATGATTTTTGCACTTTTGATACAACAGCTGTATCAGGTTCTGAATCGTCAGACTCAACCATTTTCTTTTCTTTCTTCGCTTTCGTAGTCTTTTTTGAAGCCTTCTCTGATACATCATTGTCACTATCTGCCTCGGCAGTTTTAGACCTGCAATATTAACCTAATAAGCTACCTTAACACTACTTGATTTACCTATAAATGATTTTGTTCCACAGAAAATGATACTTAACCTAACTTTTCAACAAGAAGTCATACTTACTTGACTGTCGCTTTCGGCTTTTTAGTTACAGCTTTATTAATTTGTTCCTGGGTATCTACTTCGACCTCTGAATCACTGAAATTGCAAAAATAACTAAATGAAGTTCACATTTTCGGCATTTTGAATTGCTGACAGATTATATGTCATTATTTTACCTATCATCTCCTTTTACTCCTTTACGTCCCTTTTTAGTTTTACCCATATTGTACCCTTTTTAAATACACTTTTACGAAACCTACTTTTAAGTCTTTGCATAGGAAAATACAAAAGTTCAATTTTATATTAGCAATCTGGCACTTTACGGCATGCTCTTTTCAAATAACTGTGCAGTAATTTTTATTTTATCCCCATACGTCAAAATGGTAACTAAGTTCAAAACACTGCGCTTATTTTTAAAATAAATTGAATATTTAAATTTCAATTAGGAAAAATGCATACCTAAATATTTAGCTGAAAAGAATAAAAAAATTCCATAATTAAACTTATTTAAAAAAAATTGAATCTGAATGTATTTTGTTACATCCTACTACGCAAATAGTAGGCTCTCGGGCTAACTTTCTTGATTTTTTAAAAAATTAGGTGATTTTAAATTTAAAAAAAAATGCTATGTTGCTGTAGCAAAGTTTAAAACTTTTACAAAAGCGATTAAATAATGAAAATAAAATAAAACCATGAAAACATGTAAATGTAGTTCTTTAATTACAAACTAAGTATTAAATGACATGAAATGCTTACATTAAAACTATATACAATTATTTGGGTTCTTTGAGATCTCTCATAAGTCATAACCCTTCCTGATGTAATTAACATTGCATTTTGCAATTCTATATAATTCATCGTTGCGAGATGGATCAACAATCTTCCAGAGGTGCTGCTTCATGCTTTGAAACATGCATGAGCATGAAGCGACACTTTGAAAAGTTTGAACACATGTACATTTTATTCGGACTTGCTGCATGCACTTACACTTGAATCATCTTCAAGATTACTACAACACTCAGAGCTGCATACACTTGGGTCGGGTAAAATTAATTTTTCATAAATTGAAGTACGTAGTGGCAAATGGGGAGATATGCTGTTACCGTCAGAAAACAATGGAAGCGGCAAGGCGAGTTCTTTAACTCCGCTTTCCTTATTTGTAAATTCCCGTAACACATAATTGGTATTAAAGTCATGGAACAGTCTTGTATCATTTACTCGTACCATTACATTATCAACTCGAAGAAAATATCGAAGTAATACGAAAAAAGAACTTGGCATTACTCGCTAAAAAAACAATGTTAAAAAAAAACTTAAAATTAAGTTGGAAATCACTTACAATTTTTACTGTACAAGAAGCTATTCCATTATCATGCAGCTCGTCTTCAAATAACATAAGATCGTGATAAAATAATATTTTTTCTTTTTCTTTCAGCCTCTCTATATTAATTCGTTCATCGGTAGATGTTATAATAAATGGACCCGACATTGAACCTCTATAATCTGTACTAAATGTCCAGTCATATGGCTTGAATTTTTCTTCTAAATGGGTTGGATCACGAGATTCTTTCCATGATTCTGAATAAGCTACTTTAAGGGCCAATGATTTCATTGTAACTGGTTTTAGAGCATCTAAAGCATTAAATTCGATATGAGCGCCACTAGCATGTGTTAAAATGAGGATGTTATTTGGGAAAACCATTTCTGGAAGATGTGGAAGTTCCAAAGTATTCGTATATCTAAAATTGTGCATTAGGACATGGTAGTGTATAATTAAGTCCACACTGTTACGTACACACAGAACTCACAAGTACTTCCAGTTTTTTCAACACATTTATCGCCAGTAGTGCACTGGGAATGTAAAATATGAGATTTTCTGTATTTTATAACCCAGTCATGAAATTTATGCTCTTCTGAATTTACTGGCAGCCTCTGAATCTCAAAATCACTTTTACAAGTATCTGTAGTAGTCATTTTGCCTAAAATAAATACGTCATTTTAGAAACGTGTAATTTTTACATTTGAGAACATAATATACCGGTTAATGTAAAACACAGCGTACTTTGAAGAACATTCAAGGAGTATGGTTGCCTCCGTTGCCTCTTGCCTTGGTTGACAGCTATTGCAGCCAACTAAAACATTTGTGCATGCCCTAATAATGAGTTTGTTGTAAGAATGGGTGCAGTCGTCCTTAATGTACTGTAAGCGTTCAAATTCGAATATTTATTTAAATATTACCTAACACTAAACAAACCTCCCAATCCCAATTAACAAAAAATATTATATTGTCAGAAATAGGGGTGGGTGATATATCGAAATATCGGATATCGATATATCGATATTTGAATATATCGATATTTAGATATATCCATATCCATATTTCGTGGTATGGATAACAAATATAAGGGCGAGAAGTTTTTTTTAGGTCACCAGTTTTTTTTCAGTTTTTTACTAACTTTTTTAACTCCCCGTCCCTTTTATATCGGCATTTCTATATCTCGGTATATCGATATATCGATATTTCGTGGTATGGACAAGAAAAATAAGAGCAAGAAGCTTTTTTTTAGGTCACCAGCCTCTTTTTTCAGTTTTTTAATAACTTTTTAACTCCCCGCCCCCTTTATATCGACATTTCGATATCTACCCGATATTTCGATATATCGATATATCGAAATTTCGATATGGATCCCAAATTCGATGCATGGGGGATCTCGCTCATACGAAGTCGGTTAAGTGTGCGTTTTCATTACAAGCGTATTCGCGCGAATGAGCTTCGCGCGTACGCGTCCGTATTCGCTCGACTGAAACAAACCAATGCAAGCATATGAGCGGTTACACTACAAGCGAGAATTCGCTCGAAACCACTCTCATATGCTGCATTGGTTTTTTTGATTCGCGCGTATACGGTCGCATACGCGCGAAGCCCATCGCGCGAATACGGCTGTACTGTAACCGCAGCCTAAGGTAAGGCAAAGTTGCGAAATTAGATCATCATCAAATATCTGCAAAGCTGATGATGTTTTTGAAGAGACGAAACGTTGTTGGAAATTTTATGTTATCTCAAAATATAAAGCATAAGAAGTTGCCACGGAGAACTGCTTCCAGATTGTCGATATCTTAAAAAATGTAGGAAACGGGGCAAAAAAACGAAAATCAATTTTTTCAATTTTTCTTGAATAACTTTTGAACTAAGACAGCTATGAAAATTTGCTTTGCAGATATTTGATGATGATCTAATTTCCCAACTTTGTCTTAATTTAACCGACCTCGTAGCTATTAAGATAAGCGAGATCCCCATGCATTTACTCGAATTTGGGATCCATATCGAAATTTCGATATCGCCCACCCCTAGTCAGAAATGTTTGATATTTTTAACATTTTGCCATCATAAAAGCTTTCCCATCCTACTATATAGTTGTTGGTTGCCGCTACCGTTTAAAAATTTGATATAATGTATTATGTACTTATTGTATAACGAACAAGTAAATTAAAATATGTAATTTCTTTTTGACAAATACTGTATTGATTTTTGAGAAAGATATTTCATTTGTTTTAAACAATATGACGGAAGTAAGATATGTATTTCGCTTATTATTTTTAAGTGAAAAATCGAATGTATTACAACACATATCTAAAAGTGGCACAAAATCTAGTAATTTTTAAATTTTGCACATCTTTAGAAACACAAAACTATCTTTAAAATTTTATCAAAAGTCGAAAAATCGAGTTATCGTTTTATCTCACTTGTTTATGAAAATAAACAAAAATAATTTTGACGTTCTACAAGCACTTTTTTGATAAGAATGCAGTGGCGTAGACAATTTTTCAAAACAAAGTCCGAAATTCGAGTTGTGACATAAAGTTGTATTTTTTTAAATGGAACCCATAGTTGGCTATCACTTATTTAAGCTCCTTATTTTTTTGTCATTCCAAATATATAAGGGTTGATGTATTTATTTTCAATAATACGCAAGTTACGAAAGTTTTTTAGTTTTTTTTTTTTTAACAAAATTATAGTAGGCTGTGAAAACAAAACCAAAATAAGGTGTAAAACCTTTTAAAACTCATTTGGTACAGGTTTCGAAGGTTTTGTAATTTGTTGTTGTGATAAACATTATAAATATATTAAAATAAGAAAACAACGATAAAGTCGGAATCTGCAGTAATGTAGTTTATTGCAGTTTATCTTATGTTCAAATATTTGTAATGTTTATCACAAAAACAAATTACAAAACCTTAGTAACTTGTACCAAATGAGTTTAAAAAGGTTTTACACCTTGTTTTGTTCTTGTTTTCATAGCCTACTAAAGTTTTGTTTAAGAAAAAAAACGAAAAAACCTTCGTAACTTGCGTATTATTGAAAATAAATACATCAACCCTTATACATATATTTGGAATGGCAAAAAAATAAGGAATTTAAATAAGTCATAGCCAACTATGGGTTCTATTTAAAAAAATACAACTTTGTCACAACTCGAATTTCGATTTTTTTTTGAAAAATTGTCTACGCCACTGCATTCTTATCAAAAAAGTGCCTATAAAACGTCAAATATATTTTTGTTTATTTTAATAAACAAACGAAATATAGTCATAAAACGAAAAGTCGAAAAATCGAGTTATCGGCGATAACTCGAAAACAAAAGACGAAAACCAATTTTAGTTTTCACCATTAACTTTTTCTCGAAAAAAGAGATCTGGGATCTGCGGTCCGTTTTTTAATACCTCTTATAATTGTCGAGATTAAAACATCGAAATTTGCCCACCCTGTACAGGGTGGTCTATTTTCGATGCCCATACAGGGTATCTCGGTTATTAGCAGATAAAAAAACTAAGTACGTAGTCTCGATTTATTTTTTCGAGAGAAATTCATTGCCGTAAACAGATTTTTGATATCTTTTTTAATTTTCGAAATATAGACAAAAACCGATTTTTGGCAATTTTCAAAAATGTTAAATATCTCGTTTAAACAAAAAGATAGATAAAAAACTTTAAAGACATTTTTGGCATGATTTTTTGTGCTTAATAAGATAAGATCAAAAATCTGTTTACGGCAATGAATTTCTCTCGAAAAAATAAATCGAGACTATGTACTAAGGTTTTCTAAATCTCTGATAATAACCGAGATACCCTGTGTGGGCATCGAAAATAGGCCACCCTGTACATACAGCGTCGTTCAAAAAGATTAGGTACAACAAATGGAAAAGTTTTTTATTATTGATTTCTCAGAAAATTTTATTCTTGATAAAAGTTGGTGCATAATCTATAACTAATTTTAAGATGAAAATAAGTTAAATAAAATGTCATAGGACACTAGATTTTAGTGATTTTTGTAATATTCGCAAGAGTAAAGTGCCCTTATTTGAAGAGAAACAAAAATGTATTATGAGAAAGAATTATATAAAACCTAAAAATAGGTCTAAATTTAAATCCTGACGGTCAAATTCCAATTTGTATTTTTTAACAACTTTTAAGCACTTAATTCTTGCGAATGTTTTAAAAATCGCTAAAATCTAGTGTCCTATGACTTTTTATTATAATATTAGTTTTAGACTATGCACCAACTTTTATGAAGAATACATTTTTCTGAGAAATCAATAATAAAAACTTTTCTATTGTTTGCAGACATTTTGAATGTTAAAATTTCTTAAAAAATACAACTTGAAATTTGACTGTCAAAATTTAATTCTAGCCGTATTTTTATATTCTAAATAAATTCTTTCCATCAAATTTTTTTGTATCTCTTAAAATAGGGCACTTTATTCTTGGGAATATTCCAAAAATCACTAAAATCTAGTGTCGTATGACTTTTTATTCAACTTATTTTTATCTTAAAATTAGTTTTAGACTATGCACCAACTTTTATCAGAAAATAAAATTTTCTGAGAAATCTGTAATAAAAAAAAATTCCATTTCTTGAAGATATTTTGAATGACGCTGTATATTAATAATCTTAACTTCTAACAATGTCGTCAGTGCCGTCAACAATATTGACCTTAACTTGGCAGTGCTTAAAAGTTGATTTATTTTCTACAAGACTATGTAAAAACATATAGAGTATTGTATTTAAGAAAAATGAGTTATTGATGTTTAAACTTTCACAAGTTTGACCATGCCTAAAAAACAGCCTGTATAATATTTTTTAAATGTAGCTAGCGCAAATTGTTAATTAATCTATTGTTAATTTAATTTTCAAACGAAATTCTACTGCCTTTTTAAATAACTTAAATGTTTAAAAAAAAATGAAAGTGCTGTATGGCTCAAAATTTTCATAAAAATGTAAATTTTACGAAAAAGGTTGACTTTAGAAGACCCATATAACCTTATGTATTTCTTAAAGTAAATTTTAAGAGGAATCTAAAAATGTAAAAATATACAGGGTGTTCTATTTAAAATTTTAAAGTTTGAGTCCGTTCCCGTTTGAACCGGAAGTCGTATTGCAAGCTTAATATTTTCATCGAATCCGAAAAATATCATAACGCTCAGATATAAACTTTCGTTGTTATATCTGCAATAGCATTTATATCGTGGGTTGCTTATAACGCTAGCTCACTGTACACACAACTAAAATATTGCAAAAATCTCAGCATGACGATGGCGCTCCGAAAATTGAGGACCATTATAATAACAGCGTCGCAGTCGCGACGTCGTGTGTACGCCTCATAGTGGACACAGATATCCCGTATCGGCCGCGGTAGGAAGAGCAAACTGAAATCCAATTTAGTCTTAACTTTGACGTAAATAGTTCTGTACAACTTAATTTTATCGGTAGCCGTTACTCACTTTAAAATTTTTGAGGCACGTGTATTGTTAACCAGTGGTACTCAAAAGCGAATGGCAACAATTAAAACAATGGAACGTCGAGTTTATGTCAGTTCTACGTTAGATTTTAAAACTCGATTACGCAATTGGTGGATTAATTTGCGATTAAAAGCGGCTTTGCAACACATTGGATTATTAGTGATACTTATGCTGTATACTGCATTTGGTGGATTGGTAAGTAAAAAAAAAGAATGCATTACAAATTACAATTCAAACTACGAAACTTTTTAAATGCAAGTTCTTGTCACTATGATGATCGTATTTAATTTTTATTTAAACCAAATATATTTAATTACTGTTTAGTATTGTTTATTACTTTGTTCATCTAGCTGTTCTCTTATTCAATCAAATGAAATGTATAGTACCTACCCAACTTTTGTAAAACTTTGGTTAATGTCAAATTGGATATGGCTGTAATAAAATAGTAGGCAGTTCTATTGTTATATTAATTTTATATTACCTTTAATTAAAATTAAAAGTTTATTTAATTAAACTCCAACTCCAGTTACTACAGTTTAATATTTTTTGTCGAGGAACATAAAAAATTATTATATGAACTTTATTTATAGAGTTTTGAGGTTTGCAGCCTTAAAAATAACCATTCTAAATGCGTTTTGTTTAAAGTTCTTTACGTATTACATTTTCCTAACAGTTTACAATTGATGTTAGTGTTCTGTAAACATGTTTTTAATAAACAATCCCATAAATATGGGACATTTTGATTTTACTTGCTTTGTAAACAATTTTCATGTTACACATAGAGTGTTTTTGTTATCAAACAGTTAGGTACACTGCGGTATTATGAATGATGAACTTCAAGGTGTTATCCTTAACAAATGCAGTAATCTTCAGTCAAGAAAACTTTTTAAGATGTATCAGACAAAAAATTAAGTAAACTCTAGTTTAAACTATTTAAATTTTACCAGTTATCAGGAGTTTTGTGCGTGATTGAAAATTGAGTTTAAACATTTTCACTGTATCTATAGCTGTACAAATGTGTTGTTATAACTAACAAAGTAAAATAGTATATTAGGAGTACATAACAAGAGTTGTAAGAAGCATATTTTCCACGTTTTTCCACTAGTGCAAAACTGCTTTACAACTCGTGTTATGTAGCTTATCTTTTCTACGAATACATAATACCTACGATTTTAACGGCTTTTTGGCTAATATACACATGTAATTACGTTGTCTTGTCAATTTTGACGTAAGCCTACTTTGACATTTCTAGACAAGTGCGCGTTTTGCTTACCGTGCGTTATAACCATATACCTGTATAACTCACTTACTATGCATGCAGTGTTTGATGTGAGGCTACTTCGATCTCTCTACACAAGTGTGCGTTTTGCTTACCGTGCGAGGACTCACTGCATGCAGGCTGTACGGTAAGTCATTTACATTCGTGGTAGCAGAAAAATATTTTTTTTACCACGGTTCTAAAAATTTTTTTTGAAAAAAGCGCCGATAGACTTCACAAACTTTAAAAAAAATCAAAACAAACAAATATGTATGTAAAATAACCTTTATTTGTAAAATTAATTTTTTTTGTCATAATTTTAAAAAAGTTTTCGACAGTATTTGCTTTAAAACAAATCCAGACAGGCTAAAGTGGTTTAAATACTTATTACACGCAAAATATTACTTAATTAATTTAAAAAATCTAAGGTTGAGCCACTTAACTGATCCAGGAAAGACAAACATATCCCTCAATATGATAATGCTATAAAAATTGTTTAGCAAATGCAAACCACAAGGATAATTGGAGCAAAGCTAATCATATTAGGCCATAAAACAAAATAATATAAGTTGCTGCAACCGTTCTAAATATTTGTTTCTATTGGCAGACTTGCAAAACTATAATATAAAATTATTAGTATTTGCTTCCAAACTAAAACATAAATCAGCTGAATAAATTTCCTTTTTGGTAGTAAGTTTTCACGACATTTTTTAACATAAAACGGTCGTTTATTTAAATAATCAAAAAGTATATATTAGTGATGTACCGAGTCCAAAAATAGCCGGGTACCGGGTACCGAGTAATGGGGCAATTCAAAATATTTACCCGGCCGGGTACCCGGGGCCGGGTACTGGGTAATCGGTAGATTTTGTGCAGGTGTTCGTCATTCGTCGGAGATCATCGAAAAGTACAATCGGGGAGTTCCCCGAGTTGTGTTCTTGCTGCTAGTTGCTGTTGTTTCCACAGAAGAGGGTTGTTTCGTTCATGTACAACTATCAAGTCAGGTTAAATTATTTAATAAAAAATGAGTGCGGTTTGGAACTATTTTAAGATATCTGCTGAAAATAATTCAAAAGCAGAATGCAGTTTATGTGGCGCAATGTTATCACGAGGTGGAAAAAATTTAAAGACATTTGGAACATCGACTTTGCTAAAACATTTACGATTAAAACATTCTGAGCATAGTGAAAGTAACGTATTTACAGATAGTGACAATGTTATTGTTAAGAAACAAAAAATAGACGATCATACTCCGGGACCTTCGCGTCCAATTAAACAGCAAACATTGGCGCAATGTTTAGACAAAATTAACTTATGGGACATTAACAATATAAAAGCAAAAAAAATTCATTACAAAATTGGCGAAATGATAGCTGTGGATAACCAGCCATTTTCAATAGTCGAGAATGTTGGATTTATTAGTCTTTTGAAATCCTTAGAGCAACGATATAAAATACCTTCACGAAAATATTTTTCAGAAAATGTTATTCCTACTATATACGATAAATGTTGTTTAAAAATTCGTGATTTAATTAATATTGAAAAGTCACAACTGAATTTGATTTCCTTGACATCTGATATATGGACCTGTTCTGAAACCAACGAAAGCTTTATAAGCCTCAGTGGACATTGGCTTAATGAAAAATTTGAAAAAAAGTGCTTGGTTTTAAATGCTCGTCATTTTCCTGGAAGCCATACGGGTACTGCCATTAGTGATTCATTAGGCGAAATGCTACAGTCCTGGGAATTAGATGCTGAAAACAACAAACACGTATTGCTTCGGGACAATGCGCGTAATATGATCAGTGGATCAAACATTGCCCATTTAAGAAATGAGTCCTGTTTCATCCATAGTATTCAGTTGGTAATTCATGACAGCATATATTCACAAAAATCTATTTCCGACATTATTACAAAGTGTCGCAATATAGTAACTCATTTCAATCACTCGCAAGTAGCTTGTACGAAGTTAAAAGAAATTCAAACCAAATTTTTGCTTCCACAACACAAATTAGTACAAGACGTAGTCACGAAGTGGAATTCGACCTATCATAAAATGTTAAAGAGGATATTAGAACAAAAACAAGCCATCACACTATATTCAACAGATCATAACATACCAAACTTGAGTGCAGCCAATTTTAAGTTAATTGAAAACATAGTTTTTTTATTGGAGCAATTTTACAATGTCACGGTGGAAGCCAGTTCAGAGGAAGCTCTTATTTCCATGGTGATACCGAATGTAGCCGCTTTAGAACGCTTTCTCAGCAAAAAACTATCCGAAGAAGGAACGGTAATCGTCAAAAAAGATATGCTAAAATCTTTAAAAGCCCGATTTGAAAATGTGAAAAAAAATAAGTTGTATGTAATAGCCACAGTATTAGACCCCCGTTACAAACTTAAATTTTTAGAGTCGAATACCCAAGTTATTGCTAAAAATTGGATTATAGAAGATATGAAAAACATTTCACCAGTAAGTATTGATATTGATGAAAATAATGATAATAAACAACTCGCAGAACAAGAAAAAAGTAATGATAAAAATGAAGATGTGTGGAGTTGTATAGATGAAATTTTATGTGAAAATAATTCCAACGAAGAAGAGTCATATTATGTGGAAAATTCAACAGATAAGGATCAGATTGAACTTTTAAATTTTCTTAAATATCCTAACGTTCCTCGCACAGAAAATCCGTTGGTTTGGTGGTCAAAAAATGCAGGTGTATATCCAAAATTATCAAAGTTGGCTAGAAAATACTTATCACCACCCCCCAGTAGCATACCCAGTGAAAGAATGTTCAGCGAGGCAGGTATTATTTATGAAGAAAGAAGAAATAAACTTCTCCCGCGAAACGCAGAAAAATTATTATTTCTGCATTATAATCTGCAATTATTAAAATTTAATTATTAAATATAATTTTTGGATGTTTTTTAATAAAGAGTTATTTTTAATTTTTTGCTATATATTATGTATTTTAGTTAAATGTTTATAATACACAGAATTTTATTTTTTATATTTTGTTATGCCTTAAAATTAAGTGTATTTGTTGTATTTTTTTGAGTTGTAATAATAAAACAATATTTTTTTTATTTTTTTACGCATCAAAAACTTCATTACCCGGCACCGGATCCCAAAAATTTTTGCCGGTTCCGGGTAATTTCCGGGTACCGAAAATGTCGCCGGGTATGCCGAGTACCGGGTAATTTACGGGTACTCGGTACATCTCTAGTATATATATTAATATACTATTTCACCTTTAGCTCAACTTGGCCCGAGCACAAACAAGTGTAACAAATAAACTGATATGGCCACCAACTGACTTTCGTCCTAATATATTGTTTGTGTGTGCGAGTGTGTTTGTGTATAAAAAGTTTAAGTGCCGCACTAGACATTATAGTTGATCTCATTTTTGTAAATGATGCCTGTCAACATGACGTAAATGACGTCTGGCAAAATAGTATTTTATGCTAGTGTTTAGCAAGGATACTAACCTAATAGGATGGCCAATCAGACGAAATTCGTAAACATATCGATGACGACAGAGTGATATTAATAACGTCAGCTATGATGTCACCCATGACGTTCTACAAATGTTTTATAAAGTGACAGATGTGTCATATGTATAAAACGTTCAGGTTTATGTAAATCGACCCATTTGGTTTATAAGAAACCTTATCTTACTTGGCAATGAAATTGAAAAAAATATTTTTTTAGTGAGCTATTTAATTAATGTCATCTAGCTATACTTTGGAATTTGTCATGCAACATACAAGCTAAGACATCGGTTAATACATTTTTACGTTATTAATGATAGCCAAGTAATATATTAGTCTTATAGGAACGGGACATCGTATTAGTTTAGTATCCTTGAGTGTTAAGGACATGCTACTAATTAACAATCATAGCGCCCTTAAAAAATACAATTTAATTTTAAAATTAAACGTCGGTCATTAATTTTCGAGATATTTTAAACAAACGTAATCTTATTAAGAAATATAAATTCTATTATAAAATTTAAAAAAAAATTGTAGTAGTCGATAATGAAAACATTTTTAACCTTTTTAATTCTCCTAATAACTCCGTAGTTTAAAATTTGATAAAATTACCTTATCAGGATGTATAATAAATTTTTACATAAACACAATATTTTAGTTTATTAAAGTTTTTTTGTAATTTTAGATTAACTTTATAACTCATACAACCTGTATATTAGTTATTGTTTTAGATATCTACTAAACTCACTCAGTTTGTAATACACTTTTTAAAGGTCAACTCACACCGGCGCGATCTCGACGCGGTCGCGCGAGCTGGCGCGGTCATGATAATAAGTAACCTTGGTTTATAATTAATGTCAAAAAAGTACAGGTATAACATATGGCACATACACTCATACACATATACGTACGTACACACGAACGTCATCGCGAAAATAGTCAAAACGGGTTTAGGGAACGTCAAAACGGGTAAATTTATCGTAATCTCGTATTCGAACATTTTCACCATCACAATCTTTCTTCAAACTACGCAGGGCAAAAGTAGTAACAGAAAATAATAAAATAATAAAAGAAATAGATAAAAGATGTGAGTAGTTTTATTGATTTCTGTAAATTAAATAAAAGCGGTTGCATTAAGCTGAAATTTGTTTGATTATAATTAATTGGCACACATCTTAGCAGCTTTATTAATCATAAATCAGCGCGCTATCTTTTACAATAACCGACATTTTTATTTTTGAATACGAATTTCAATCAGGCTTTGTGACTGTTAAAATGTTTGCTGCAACAACCTTTTTTTATTTGGGAGTTTGCTTAAAAAAAATGATATAACATTAAGTTTAACTGATAACGTTGGTTTCTCCTGTTGCTTGCGATTAGGTTCAATTAAACAAAGGTTTGCTGGTTTTCAAAAACAGGTTTATTCCTTATAAAATTATTTTTTAAAAAAGATCCTACATGTTTCGCTGCATCTGTTTTATCGGCATCCTCCGGGATGTTTTTTTTTTTAAATGATGAAAATTGTATTATACCTAATGTTGAGTTACAAGATGTTGAAATTTGTTAGAAAATTGAAAATTTGTTGAGTTTAAAATGATGAATAGAAACTTAAATTAATTTAGACGTTGTAATTATAGAAGATTGGCACATTAAGGAATTTTTACATAATAAAAATTGTTATATTGCAATATTTTTTAAAAAACAAACACAAAATTTTACGGCACAAACACATTAAAAATTTTACTGGTGAGAACAAATAAATTTAACATCGATTTTCTTTATCAAATGCGTAAGAGAGTAAATAAAATTAATTTGCCAATCCAATCTTCTTAGACGAGACAATACGCAGTTTTAGTTGGAAAACTAATTATATGTTGATTGTGGAAGATTCCCACTATTGGTTTTTGTCGACTATTCCAATTGTTTGGAAGACATCAAAGTCGTTTAAAAGTGTAGATACTATGCATAGTGCTATAAAAGAAGTTTTAGCCGTAACTGGATTCCTCGTTTAAATGCTTAAAGTAATTTTGAATTTAAACTTTTGACGTTTCGTGATTAATACATTATGTTATCACTTATAGGACCTTTCTTAGTTTTGGCTGATTAACTAGAGCATTTTTTAAAGAATCATTAAAAACATTAAAAAAAACTGTAAATATTACTAGCAAAAAAATATTGATTCGGTAAATATGAAAAAAACTATACATTGCTATTGAAAAACATGAAATTGTTAAAATGTTCGAGTAAGCCAGAAATGATAATATAAATTAAACATCGCAATTATGTAAAACAATTTTTGTTTGAGGGTTAAATATGTCAAATTTTTATTGTACGAGTTATAAGCTGGAGTGCTGTTTGTGAAACACACGGTATGTGTATGACTGAAACAAAACTTGTCACCCACATTAAAATCCATAGTCCATACATACATACATACGAATTTCCTTTAGTTTATACAGTAATAGGTGACCTGGGCTCGAATTTCAATGTTTGCAGAAATAAAATTCCTGGTAGAGTGACAATAATGGCGCATGCAATTGATTGATGACAAAGCAAAGAGCCAGAGCATATGTAAAACTGTCAGGTAAATGCAATATTTACACTGTTATAATTATGTATTTGATATTTTTGTGCTATAATATAAATAAATTAAAAAAAAAAGGATATTTATAAACTTTCATTAAAATTAGGTAAGCAAACATACATTTTTATTATAAAATTTTTAATATAAAAAGAGGACTGAAATAAGGTTATATGTACGTAATAATGATATTATATTTAGCTTATTATCTCCTTAAAGAAACACTAATAATGCTGAACAATAACAAAAATGAAATGAATCAGGAAATTCATGAAACCACGGAGAAGAAACCTTTGACATCTTGGTGAATTTTGAGAATTTAATTTTTTTTTTCTTTTCCATCGCTATTTTAAACTGCAAATGTTTTTAATGAAAATCTGTGACGCTTTTGTTACTATCATCAATTGAGTTGGAAGTCCATGATTCTTAAATAATAATATAAATTTAATATTCTATCACGTCGACCAATTATTATGACTTATAATTCATTCATCATTGAGCCGTATAATCCTAGGGATTATGGCTAACGCCAAGGCGTTGTTGTAGATCCTTTTGTTGAGGTGGATCAGTCTTCTCTAATTTTCAAGCTCATTGGTTCTGGCTGCCTCCTTTATTTTCTTCCATTCTTTCCTGTCTTTGCATTTAGATTTCCAATCCTTTATTCCCAGTGCCTTTGCATCTTCCTCCAGGGCGTCTCTCCATCTTTTCCTTGGTCTACCCTTGTTTCTGGGCCAAATAGGAATCCATTCTGTTACCCTCCTGAGCATTGCGGTTGGTTTCCTTCGCATGATGTGTCCTGCCCATCGTAGTCGCTGTACTTTGATGTGTCGAGTGATATTCTCTCCTCCGAGTTCCTCCTCTATTTCTTTGTTCCTTCTCAGTCTTACTTCTCCATCTCTTGTTACGTTAGGACCTAGTATTGCTCTCATTATTTTCCTCTCCACTATTTTTAATTCTTCCTCCTCTTCTTATTTATATTATTAACGAATATTGAATAAAATTTAATTTATATAAAATTAGGATAGAAGATTATCATCCTAAATCCTGGATTCCAGAAGAAAAAACAAACAAAAATTAGCCAAAGCCGATGAACTCTAGAGACTT
The DNA here is from genome assembly GCA_947652605.1 of Elmis aenea. Lineage (NCBI taxonomy): Eukaryota > Metazoa > Arthropoda > Insecta > Coleoptera > Elmidae > Elmis > Elmis aenea. The sequence goes on from OX393581.1 coordinate 34,633,356, forward strand.
GGGATATTATATTATATTAAATATACTGCTTTGATTTTTTTCGTATCTTTAATACAGGATTGCATAGTCTACAGCAGTCGTTCCCAAACTCTTTTGGCCCACGGACCCCTTTTCATAGTCAAAACTTGCCCACGGACCCCCATTCATAGTCCAAACTTTCCCACGGACCCTGGGTAAAAAACTACATAAATGCATAATAGAAAAATTAAAAATTTAACGTTGATGTCTTGAATGGTAAATGGTGACGTAAAAATATAATATAAATAAAACATTTTGTTGAAGAAGTATTTATTGAAATTATAACTTTTGTTTTAAAATACAAAATAAATTAATGACTTGGATGAACCTGATGGGATGTTATGAGTGTATTTATGTCCGGCTCAATGTTTGTGAGTAGCAACCGCAAATCCCCACGAGTACTAATTTCTAGTCGGTTTCTTTTTTTTGTGACGAGGCTCATAACGACACTGAGTCCACGTTCTACCAAATAGGAAGACGGAAAAGCAATCAAAAGCTTCTGTACAATAACCCATAATGCTGGATATAAAATTGGGATCTGTTTTTGTAACCAGAAATTGTCGTATCCTTGTTTAAACATTGGTTTCAGCTCCTCATTTGTGGATAATTCAATAAGTTGCTCCTGTAATAATTTATTCATTGTTATTTATTTTTACTTCCATATTAATAAAAATGTGTCACAATTTTTTTATTTTACATTAAACCTTGCGCGGACCCCCTGACCAGTGGTTCCCAAAGTGGTCCCTACGGACTCCAAGGGGTCCCTGGGATCATTCAGGGACCCCAAAATCGATTTTAATTTTCCAAGGACCCCCTGAATGATCCCAGGGACCCCTTGGAGTCCGTAGAGACCACTTTGGGAACCACTGGTCTACAGGGTGGTCCACAGAGAACGGCGGGCCACTATTGGGATCTCGTAAACGGTAAGAGCTACAGAAGTTTTAATTAGACAAATTGTTTCCCTTTTCTGAGACCTATTCAGTGATGCTTTGATGTTTTAAAAATGTTCCATGGCAAGCTAGATAATAAACAAAAATCAAAATAGGCATTTTTTAAATCGTTAATAACTCGGTTATACGTGATGGTACAAAAATATTTTTGGGGAAAAAGTTGTAGATTTTTTTAGGCACTGTAAAATGAAAGTATTCATTTGTTTCGGTATTTGCCAATTTGTCTAAACTTCTTTGTAGCTCTTACCGTTTACAAGATCTATGTGGGCCACCCTGTATATCAAAATGCGAGTCTTAAATTTATACCTTTCTTAGGAGAAAGGCGGGCCCGTTGTCTATTGCCTCCCCGGGGCCTGAATTTTCTGTGAACAGCCCTGTATATTGTTATGTTTTATCATATCCTTTGAACTTGGGATGGTTCATTTGGAAATGAAATTTAATTGTTCAACGGGTAAATTTCTTTTTCATTGCCATTTAGCTTATTTTTATTTGACAATCTTAAACAGTTACTGTTAATGATTATTGTCTTTTAATAATTTAAAACAATATATGTAATGAAATTTGTAGCGATATACAAGAATACAAGTAGCTCGAAGATTAGCTAGATTTCAGAGATTCATGCGTTTAATTCAAAATCACTAATTTTATCTATATTTTAATGTTCTAGTTGTTATAAAGTCATATCGTCAGAAGAAGTGTTGTAAAGGTGTGTAAGAATTGGAATATTAAAAAAACAATAAGAAAACCACAACATACAGGTTTTTTAATTAAACCGACAAATACTTGATATAATCAAAAATAATAAGTTTAATGTAAGCCTACTACCTTGATTAAAAAAGGTATTACTGTATTTCTATTTGAATTATGATATTAATTTAAGTTTATATTAAAGCTATTATCGTATGGTGGGATGAATCTATTTTAACCCTAAACAAGATGCATTGATTATAAAGTCACTTTAATTATGTTTGCTTCATGACGGAATTAGCATAACAGAAGTTACTTTTAAAGTTTATATGTACCATGTACCATTGCAGATTAATTTTGAAAAGTCTATTTTAGCCGTATTAATATATTTACAATCAAATAATAATTCATAATTTTAAAAGGTGACCAGAGTAACTGTTATCAAATCGTTTCACATCTTTCTTTTCCAACATATTTGACGTCATAGGCACTACCAAAACATAATTAAAAGTCAATGCTTTAATAGAGTTTTTTTTACTACAAACTTCTTTTGTATAATTACGTAATAAATTTGAGCAAATTGTTTTAATTCGGTCTTAATAGCTATTACAATTTTGCCTAAAATAGATGCCGATGTTTTTAAACATTAGATTTTCACTTTACATCACTACAGACGAAAGATAAAATTTCATAATTTTTTTAAAATTTTGCTATAACTTCTTTATTAATAAAAATAGAACTAAAATAGCTTTATTATAATAATTTTTATTCTTAATTTAATAACAATCATTAATGACCTTAACTTTTAATATAATAGTAGGAGTAGGCCATGACTTTAAATAAGCAGTTACTTGCTTTAAAAAAATATATATTTTTATGTGTTGCAAAAAATAACCGAGATATTGTGAAAATTTTATTACCACAATGCCTAGGGCCTAATAAATTAAAAATTGAGAATGTAGTTATGGGAATTAAAATAAAACATTAAATTTTTGCTCAGTCAGTTTATTTTACGTAGACTTTGCTACACTATTTGCGTGCAAAATCTTTAATAATTTCCTCAACTTGCAAATGTTGTATTATTTTACTTACTATGGAAAGAAAGTACAGATAAATATGATAATTTTGTCTGAGACAAATTAGATCTTAAATGAGGTTTATGCGATTTAATGTTGAAAAAAAGATCGTTATCTTTCAGAATTTGATCCTAAGATTGACATGTACGTTTAAGAGCAATATTCGTATTAACAAATCTGGATACTAAATTTTGCTCCTTTTGTAGCAACAATAATTGTTGTACTGTTTAGCAATACAGAAATAATTTTAAAAATAGCGAAAATTTATCCAGAAACACATCTTCTAATCCATTATTATATAATTGCTTACTGCAAAAGTTAAGTTAAATATTACATTTAAAAATTAAAAAGGGCCAAATGGTGCCTGTCCACGTGATAGTAAACTACTCTCGATAGCAGCGTCGCCAAGGATACAGCCCCTGAGAGTAACTCGCGATTGGCTGTATCCTTGGCGACGCTGCTATCGAGAGTAGTTTACTCTCACGTGGACAGGCACCATAAGGCCTACAAAAAGCTTAATGCGGCTCTGACCACAGTTTGCCATGATTTCGTAAACAACTAAATATCATTGTCATGTAAATTTTTAAACTTTTAAGCAAATTCGTGCATTTTTTGTATTTTATAACTGTTTAATTGTGATATTGCGAACATGGCTAAATTTTAACACTTTGAAAAGTTTAATATTAGAAGTTTACATTGTAAGTGCTAAAAATGTTGCAACTGCTGCAAAACTTATCCACACTAACAAAAATAACTTTTTTATGTATACTGTTATTTTGCTAAGTACGCATTTTTAAAAACATCTAAATATAGCTACTGACTGAGCTTCAGTATATGTAACTTTCTGCTAATTTAATTGAATCCCTGTCTCTTATAGTGGCCCGAATTAAATGCTGCACCCTGTTGTACTCTGAAAACTCCTTTTTGAACCTTTCGCTGAAAAGCCTCAGATCTTTTTTATCTTAGATTATACTTTTCAATATAAGTAATAGAGATTCCAGTTTGACGCTATATTTTTAATTCTTCATGAATCGCCAAGTAATTTTTAATTGCTTTGTGGCTACACACGCTTAGTTTTCTTCTGAATTTTAATTTACATATGTACATATCCATAATTGCAAAGAAATAAAATTACCCTCTTTGTAAGAGCTGTAAACGAGATTACACTGTATTAATCGAAGCTGTCGAATATTTACGCAAACTTGGAAATGATTAATGCGATCCGTTAGCGATTACACAAACGCACAATGCGATTATTATTAACTAAAATATTTCTTTTGCATGTTTTGGTAGTATAAGTAACATGAGAAAAGGGTGGTTAGTTAAATAAAAAACACATTAAGGTAATGGATTGTAAAAGCAGCAAAATATGCAAATCCAAGTGGGCTTATTAAATTTATTAGATCGAAGATCGAACTGAATCTGTCATGGTATGACAGATATGCGATTCAAACTTGTCATTATATGAAAAACGCGTTTTAGGATTCATGCTACTTAAATTATCTCACATTGTTATGGTTATTATTATGTCGCTCAAAATTAATTTATCTAATATATCACAAATAAAACATAGCGAGTTTAGTATAATTGCATAAAACTGTTTTACTATGTATTATTATTATACAGGGTCATTCAAACAGTCTACAGAAAATAAAAAAGGTTTTTATTATTGATTCTCAAAACACTTTATTTTTGATATAAGTTAGTGCATGACCTAAAACTAATCTCAAGATGAAAAAAGTTTTATAAAAATTCATATGACACTGGATTTTAACGATTTTAAAAATATTTACAAGAGCGAGTGCTCTTATTTTAAGGTTTACAAAAAACGTTCTTAAAAAAATTGAATTGAAAGAATTGAAAAGTATTACTTAATATGAAACAAACTTTTTTTGTAAATCTTAAAATAAGGACACTTATACACAGGGTGTCCCATTTACATTTCCCGCATGGGGATCTCGCTTATTATAGGAGATACAGTTTTTTTTAAAGAAGCTACAAAACATGTTAAACAGGCAAGTTGGTTTGCAATAGTGAAATGTGCTTTTTTCTCCTCTCACTAATGATATATCACTTGTCATTGTCATATCTGTTTAAATAAATAACCCGAAAAATAAATATAAAACATATTATACCTATTACCTACCTATATTGTTCTAAGTTATGTAGTTATTATGTTTTTCGGTTTTTCTTGAAAAGGGAACAATTTGTCTAATTTAAACTTCTTTGTGGCCGTTTTACAGGCCTATGGTTAGGCCTACCATGTTTTCGTAAAGTCAAACTGAGACCCCACGATGTTTTTTTTTTAATCACAAGGCATTGGCACAAAAAAGTGGGGGAGGAGACAAAATGCGCCGCAGGCGATTTTTATTTGAATTTTAAATGATCAAACGTGTTTTAATGCCAAATTAAATAATGTACAGTACATACTTTATCACCCAAAATTGCAGTTTTTATCAGATCGCCCCACACTCCTCACAAACTTATTTTTAATAAAGGTAAAAACTTTAACTAATAATATCTATTTAGGTAAAGGAAATATAAACATAGTATTAAGCCGGGTTCCCACGGGGCGTGAAAACGAAAGCGTGCCACGCTTTCGTATTTAGGGTCGTGAATACGCTAAAGTGACCACGCCATCGTGGATCGTGACCTGTTCACACGGATTCAAGTATATACGAAAGCAAATTCAGTTGATTGTGGAAAGTCCAACATGAACGAGCTCCTTGTCGAGAGTTGTGCTGTAGTGAGTTCAGTTTTTGGTACTATTTTAATATATATATAAATATTCTAAGTAATTTTTTCCTATATCTTTTTTCCTTTCTAAGATATTTCAAGTTTTATAGAAATGGAATTTAGGGGTGTCTCGAATTTATAGTTTTTAGGGCTCATAATATAATATGATAGCTGATAAAAATATATTAATAGGATATTAGATGTAAGAAGACAATCATAAAATATATGTATCCATTTTTTACAAAAAGATTTTTTTATTTCACTTTCCAGATTTGACTGAGTTTGTCGTTGTTGAACAAACGGCCGGATAAAAGCATTCATTTGATGAAACCAAAACACTTTTGGCTTGTAAATGTCGTCAGTTCCGGCTCCTGACCTTTCACTGTCAGCAATTTTTTTTAGTTCTTGACAGTAAGAACTTCTTAAATTTTTAAATTTAGTTATAATTTCTTTCGGACCAAAAGAAGGAATTTGCATTGCATCCGAAATTCGTTTTGCCGCTGCCATTCTTAAGTCCCTATCCTTGTAAGCTTCCAGTGTAAGATCATACAAAACCCTTTCGTTACTGTATAAATCAAGAAACCGTGTGGTTTCATGATCCTGTAATTTTATTATACGTGCCGACATTTTGCTAGCAAACTCACGACTGAAAATCAAACACGTTTGATACGAGTCGTGAACCCCCAGTTTGCCTCTGACGTCAGAAGCAAGCTCACGACACTACGTTCACATGGAGAGTATTCCAGGAAAGCGTGCTCACGCTTTCGTTTTCACGCCCCGTGGGAACGCGGCTTTACGATAAATTTAAAAAAAGTTAAACCATTTCGGTCAAAAATTAAAAAAAAACGGAAAACATCAGCTTGTGTTTTAAATAGGGCTCGAAACCGAAAAAAATTTTGGTTAACGGTTAACCGAAATCGAGAACTTTATTTTTATAACGGTTTCTGTTGAAAAACCGGTTTTATTCGTAAAAAACCGGTTTAGAAAAAAACGGTTAAATTAACCGGTTTTTAAAATTATTTAGATCAGGAATGCAAAGTATGAAAAGATATTATTTATTTATAATTTTATAATAAATGTACAATCAAGAGTTCAGTAATGAGTTTTGGTAAACTAATCGCATTTACTACAGATTTTGTATTTTTCATCGTAATTTTTATTAAAAAAAAAACGTAAAAAAAACGGTTTTTTATTATTTTGGTTAAAGGTTACCGTTTTTTTTGCCTTTAAAAATAACGGTTTCGGTTTCGGTTAAAAATCACTTTTTCTGACAAAAAAATACGGTTAACCGGTTTTTTAAACCGGTTTAAAAAACCGGTTTCATACCCTGGTTTTAAATTTGATTTATTTTACTCGTCGCTGTTCTCATAAACTTTAACAGTATTTGTAAACAAAACATTGTGTATTAGCTCGAATCCGGGCCCCCTTTGCAACACCGGGCCCCGGGAATTAATCCCGTCTACGTCTACCCCCCTGTGATAGGCCCTTCTTTTAAAAATTGATTGTAGCTTCTCTTTTACTAAGGAATAATTCATCCAATTTAAACAATGCTGTAACTCTTATAATAAGCAAGATCTTCATGCTGGAAATTTAATATGGGACACCCTGTTTTATAATATATGATAAGAAAACTTAACCTAGGGAATATTTCTAAAATTGCTAAGATCTAGTAAGATGAATGTTAATGGAACTTTATTTTATCTTGAAATTAGTTTTAGGTCAGGCACCAACTTTTATCAAAAATAAAATTTTCTGAAAAATCGACGATAAAAAACTTTCCATTTATTGCAGACTCTTTGAATGAACCTGTTTATTATATATATATTTAAATACAAATTTTGTTTTCATATGATAACGTTTTCATATTTTTTAAATCGTTCCTTTGTTTTAAGTTACATTCTAGGACTATATTTTGGTTTGAAACGATCTAAATCTGCTGAGGTTTTGGAAATTTAAAAAAATATTTTTTTACAATCAAATTATATACTTTAAATGTATTACCATCTATTTTGTTTTAATTTTCAGATATTCCGTAGCCTTGAGCATCCAGCAGAATCAGCTAGATTATCAAATTTAAGTGCTACAGTAAATATACGAAGGAAGATCCTTGTGGAGAAAATTGTCAACAATAGTGAAATAAGCAATTTAGCCGATCTAATAGTTTTAGAATTAAAAAGGTACGAAACGACGCTTCAAAGTGCATTTATTGGGGGACTATATGGTGACATGGGAGAAGTTGGACGGTCTGACATCGATGAACTCGAAAAATGGACTATATTAAAAGCGGTATTTTTCTCTTCAACTGTCATTACCACTATAGGTAAGCTATGTAGCAATCACGATGTGTATTAGCGAGTAAGAAAAACTAAAAGCGTAAAATTAAAGTTTGATTAATAGTTAACAAAGAAGATATTTTAAAAACTCAAAGGATTATGCTTTTTAATATTTTTTTTTTACTACTGCTGATGTTTTGAAGCCTAGATTTAAAGCCATGATTTTGTAATTGTATGTTTATACAGTGTGCATGTTTCAACATCATCGTTAGGGATAGAAGGCCGGTTAAATAAACAAATATGTGCTTTCTTACAATCTAAAAAATGCACAGCTTCTGTAATATACTCCAAAAACGGAACTTTTGAATTTTGTAATTTAACCCTTGTTATTATTAATTGTAGAAAAATTCTAACTTGTTAATCATAGCTTTAGAAGTTGTCTGAATCGCATGGCGTTGTTAAAATTGACACAGCGTGCATTGTTTTTGCGATGAAATAGCATTTTTTTTAAAATTATGGACGCTAAATTGAATTTTATTGGCATAAGTTAACAAATTTAATCTTTAGTGATTATCAGATTTAAAACATATGTTATAAAAGGATGTGCAGTGGAATATTTATGTAATTAACAAAATTATAAAATGTAATAGTACATAGTAGGGTTTCTCTCCCGAGATCCCGGAATCGAGGTCCATTTCTTCCCGGAATTCGGGATAAGCAAATACGTCAAATATGAGAAACCCTAGTGCATAGTGACTCAAATTTGTGGGATAAATCTAACAGTGGATATGGAATTCAAATATTAACACCCAAAAAACAATAGTTAGATGTTCTTAAATATTTCCTCATTTAAATTTATTTATAATTTTTTATAAATTCTTGTATTTTTCAAAATTTAATAGTTATTATATTCGTCATAAGAGTCGTCAAATGATCACATAAAAATCCAATATAGTTAGTACCCATAAAACAACTGACTTGCCTTCTCAAATACAAAACAAGCTGTGTCAATTTTAATAATAGGGCCTTTGTCAAAACTATGAATTTTATAATTATAACAAAAAAAGCTACAAATAAAACTAGGAATTGAAGGTTTTTAGTATTTTTTAGGATATAATTGTTTTTAGTTTTTGGTTTAGATTTTTATTAAGCTCTCAAAAACACACTTCTTTGGTCATTGGGCGATATCTTACATATTATTTAAAATGTACATAGGAAGCGTATAATGTTAGCATATACTCTTTTATTTAACACAAGATGTAAACAAATTCTACTTCAATTAGTTAAGTATTTAATTATCATAATTCAACAAAGTGTTTTTTTATACTGGTCGTTTTTGCTAACTTTTCTTCAAAAGTAGAAAATTTGTCAGCATTCACATGCAATTCTGTTACAATAAATAAATATTTGATACTATTTAAATATAACTATCATACAAAGGAGAGTAGTTGTGACGATTGCGTTTGTAGACCTCACAGCAAATAATTTATTAGTAAACCAACTAAGCCCTTGGGATTTATAGCTCTTACATAGGTTTGCCTGCATACAGAGTGCTGTTAAATTAAAATCTAGCTAGTTTAGCTGATTTTTAATTAATGTTAATTTCACTGCGAATGTATTAACCATTATTTTATAAGTTTTATTTTATTGAGTACAGCATTCCCATTTAGTCGCAGACTAAAATATTAATATGATCACGAAAACTAATTATATTATTTTTAATTATTTGCTAGATTTTTCTTCTCATTGTTGCCAACTAATATACTGCTATGTTGGTTGATTAAAACCATTTCATTTTTTGACACAGTGACTATCAAAAGTAATTCAAGCAATCTTCGAATAGTTTAACAGAACAATATTGGTGGGATAATTACTCCCGTAGCTATTAAGACGTCATTGTCTTTGTCTGCTACTTCGATTATTTTATTTAAAATGACCTAAAACGTTTGTAAACTTTAAAAGATAGAATTTTCAAAAATTATATTACAAAAAAAAAACGTCACCAAAGTACAATAACTACGTATTGTTATTGTGGTTATATTTTTTGTAGCTGTATTTTCGATGTGATGAAATTTTAAATGATTTTTTTATTAATGGTTCAGAATTTTCAAGTTTTCGCTACTCACCTAGCGGTAGAACTGTTATAAACGAACTATAGGGAGTTCAAAAGATCATGATCACTTTGATTATATCGTTTGCTTTTATAAATAGCACATATTATTTAATAGCAGGAAATATGGCTGCAAAGACATAACCTTAAATGCAAAGATTATTATAAAAGTGGTATGCAACTTTTTTTAATTTAGATCTCACTTTTGTTGTAAGATTAGCAGCTTGTTAGATATAATCAAAATACTATTAATGCAAGAAATCTTTTCAAACGATGTAAACTTTATTTGCGATAGTACCAAGCGTACCAAGCTCTGAAATTTGTCTTTAAAAATTAAATTGAAGAATTATTATGAACTTATGGCTGTGATCGATTGTAATTACTTCAAAAAAAATACGTATTTCTTATGATATAATTGAATTAGCAAAATTTGAGGTCACTCAGAACATTGTTTCTAACCTGTGATTGCTTTAACTTTACGAATTCTCCGTAAATTGGTGTGCGATAGGGATAGAAATACTTTATTCAATTTTGATTGTAAATTAGTATTAGCTGTAATTTTATTTAGTTTGGTGCATGCAATATTATGATCATATGTCTTTATTCTTTAAACTACCATATTGCATATTCCCTATTTAAACAATGACTGATAAGCATGCAAAGCAAAGTTATGAAGTATAATTTCCTAGGAAATTTCAGGTAACAGAATAATTAAATTAAAAAAGAAATATGCTTTAAATACTTGTCAAGAATTTAAGCAAAAATTTGTATATAGGGTGTTTCATAATTGAATGCTGATCCTTAAGGGTGTTATTCCTTGGATGATTTTAAGAAAAAAAGTTCATATCAATGTAGGTCCGCAACCGCCGTATTTTTGAGATACAGGGTGTTAAAAGTTGAAAAAAACGGTTTTTTCGTAATATTTTTGATACCGCTTTAGATATTTTTTTTGAATTTTAGAAGGTACTAACTAGGCATAAAAACGCATTTTTTTCAGAAAAAAAAAATTTTTCTATTTCAGATATGACAATGAGCTTATAAAATAAACAAATTCTGTTTCTGGCCTACTACAACTAGATATGTACTCTTTTACTCTTCAAGAGTAATAGCCTTTTATTTTTTTACTCGAAAACCGTTCGTCAGACAAAAAAAGTCAAGAGGCCAGTTTTACTAAGAGATAAAGCAAAATTATAAAAATTCCATTTATTTTGAAAAAAAACAGTGGCTTATCATTTTTTTCATTAAAAATATTCAAGGACATGTTAATACGGACGCCATTGGTAGAAATAGAACCATTTTTTTTCTGAAAAAAATGTGTTTTTATGCCTAGTTAGTACCTACTTAAATTCAAAAAAATATCTAAAGCGGTATCAAAAATATTACGAAAAAACCGATATTCTTTTTAACTTTTAACACCCTGTATTTCAAAAATACGGCGGTTGCGGACCTACATTGATATGAACTTTTTTTTCTTAGAATCATCCAAGGAATAATACGCTTAAGGATCAGCATTCAATTATGAAACACCCTGCATTACAGCCACTTCTTAAAATATGCTGATAATCTGAAAAACTTAAATGTTAAATTGTAAGTATGAAGTATGACTTCACTTTAATCAACAAACTATATTTGAAATTTGTTACTTGTAGGTTAGAAAAATTCATATATGTAGATGCCATTCATACTCTACTGTCTACTTGTTTGTAAAGGATTCAATGCAAAAAATAAGGTTGGTGCCAGGGAAAATCAGCTCGGCAGTCAACGTGTTAAAATAATAAATTAGATTTTCAAAAGTTACCCGTACGGATTATTGGGCTTTCAGTTTTGGTCCGCTGCAAAAAAGTCGATTATCATTAAATATAAATAAAAGTTGCTGCAAAGAAGTTCTAAAAAAATGCTCAAATTCTTGTAGGCGAAAAAGTAGGATAGGAAAAAATAATCACATTTTTCAGTGTTTATAAAAGCTAAAACGCTTACAGATATCTAATATATTTTTGGATATCAGTATAAAATTTATTAATCTTACAAAATGTAAACCTTTGGCCTATTTTTTTAAAGCAAGATCAAGAGGTTGGCAGGGAACTCGAAATTTAATCAGGCTGAATAAGGTTTATTGGGTTTATTTTTGTAAACAAAGAAGGCACTTAAGGTAGTTATAATCATTGGGACGTCCTGTGTACATATCAGAAGGCAAGCAAATTTAAATCTGAATTATTTGACATCGAAATTACCAGATTCACGATTTATTTTACGGTCATAAAAAATTAAAAACAAAAAATATTGGAATTTTTTTAACTTTTCTAATTGGTATTCTGCACTTCAATAGCTTTGCGAAAATAATATAGTTTTTTATAAGTGTATCAATTTAGCAAAATAAAATTTACGAGTGGAGCCTGATCTAAGATACTTCAGCGACTACGATCTGTAAATATCGTAAGTAGAATAATGTAATTGGAAAATTGATGAGAGCAACGTTGACGGTGTGGTGGATCATACATTGAGAAATGAGCGACCTCGATGTTTACACTCTTCACTTTCAGATAAACTAGTTTCAGTGAACTGACGTGGAATCACAATTTATGGGGGTGGTCACTAAATGTATATTGTATGAACCAATTTAAGGAACCACACCGGATGTGGCAATTAGGTGGAGGTTACATTTCACGAAATATGTGTTTTTGTGCAGCAAATTGTGCTGTTAGAATAACAATCAGGATGTGGATAACGAAATGCGACTCGTGCTGACAGTAAATATGTTAAACTTACAATATACAGGGTGTGTATAAATTGGCGGAAGCGCTACACGTGGCAATGTTCTTCGTAAAATTCTAAGTCGAAAATCTTAATACAAAAATGTTGTACCATGCTTCCTATGGCCTCCTTGCATCCATTGATTTGCGTTTGGACGTTTTTTATTAGCAATTTTTACTTAGATATTTATAATGTTTATTCGAACTGAAAGCCTTCAGTTCTTACACATACCTGTATTCTTTTAGGTATCGTCCAACACAAACTAGAAATAATTACGAGAAAAACAGAGATGACAGCCAGAGGCGTAGCAACAATTTTTGCGCCCTTGGCAAATGAAACTGTAGCGCCCTTGTATACTTTCGATAATTTTATTTAAAGTATGTAAAAAAAATTGTGAGACGAATGTTTCTTTTTAGATTCTTTCTTTTACAGTCGTTCTAAACGAAACTGATGACCACTTTTTTTCTTTGGTGGCATCTCTATCCTACAAATAAATTATAATTATACAACAACAAACGAAATAGTAGTAACGCAGTACTAACAAAATAACCCCTGTGCCTGTAAAATAACAGACTATATGCGCTGCACAGCCAGGGCCGTAACTAGGCAGGTGCAACAGGTGCAACCGCACAGGGCCTGGACCTGAGAGGGGCACTTAGAGTGCCTACGAAAAATGATTTGAGATCAAATATTGGACAAGAACGATTATCAAATCTTTTTATTATTTTAATTGAATATGATATCGCCAACGATATCAATTATAATGACATAATAGATGAGTTTGCATCTATTAAATCAAGCAAAGTGCAATTATAATTATATAAATATATTTTTATTTTTTAGATTAGGTATTCTAATATATTAAGAATATAATTTTCTTTGCAAATATATTTTTTGCTTATTGTTTCACCCGCAATTTTTTTTTGCGCTATAGGGGGCCCAAATTTAATATCTGGCATAGGGCACTTCAGAGGCTAGTTACGGCACTGTGCACAGCTACAGCACAGAGTGCCGCTCCGCCCTAACTAGTCCCACTAAAGCCGCTCATTTAGAGAGGGTGGACTTAACAAGGATTGATATTTTAAAGTCTTCTAAATTTGAAATTTAAAAAAATAATGAGACTATTATTTATTAATAATACTATAATTAGATTTTTTGAGTTGAATTTTGCGCCCCTCAGATTATGGCGCCCTTGGCAAGCGCCCAAATGCCAACCCGTTCCTACGCCACTGATGACAGCTAATGTCAATGTTGCCATAGGTATTATTTTCATTCAAATCAGTGATTAACATATTTTCAACACCAATTTTTGAAAGGAAAAACACAATATCTAGAAAAAAATATTATTGAAAATTTATTTTTATTCCAAATCGCAGTTTTTTCATTAAAAATTATTAAATAATAACGCTTATTAAAGGACTGAATGTCAAAACTTTGAGGACCTCTTGCAGACACAGCAAGCATGGTACAACATTTTTGTATTAAGATTTTCGACTTACAATAGAATTTTACGAAGTACATCGCCACGTGTAGCGCTTCCGCCAATTTATACACACCCTGTATAAGTCAGAGTGCAGTGCAACAAATGTGCTTGCACAAAAGTTAACCAAACTTAAACATTTTTATATTTATTTTACCCGTGTTGTTTAACTTGCAATTAAAAGCGTTAAGAGATATCAAAATTACATGCAGTAATGATCGAAAACGAACTTCGGAAAATGGAAATGATTATTAAATTGTACTATAAACTTTTACATATTTTTATTATTTTTAGTCAGTGCCTTTAAGGATTTATACAGAGCGTCCTCTGACGAGCTACTAAATCGGTTGAAACTGGATAAAATTGGGAAATTAAGTGTTGATTTCAAACCTGAAAAGAAAAGTATCACAACCCTTTTAGTTCAGAAGTTATTAAAATAAAAACGAAAAAAAAAAAACAATTTCGTATGTTTGGTTTAATTCCTTAATTTTTAAAGATATTAAAAAGAATGTTTTTTTACAGGGTGGTCCAAATTCGATGGGATTACATGGATATCTTGCTTAATATTCAAGATGGAGAAACGGTTAAATTACCAATACTGGAAATGATATATCTGAAATCGGTTCTTAGTTTGTCTCAACAAAACTGCGTGCTTTTGGTTGTTTAACCGTTTATTTATCCTAAATATTAAACACTATACCCATGTTATTCTATCGAATTTGGTTCAACCTTATATGGCACTTTTTTCTCAGATATTAATTTAGCCCCAAATTTCGCAACTTTTTCCGTATTTAGCCGACTTCGTAGTTTTTAAGATAAGTGAGATCTCCATGATTAGCCTCGAATTTGGGACACCCTGTATCCTGTTTTTGTTCTTGGATTCGGATATATTACATAATAACTTTAAATCAGGGGTCGGCGATGCTTCCATTAAAAGAGCACATTCATGGTGGGATAATAAAAAGGACACCTTATTTTAAATTTCTACACAAAGGAATTAGGAATAAGTTGTATCCGGGTTGGAACCCCGTCGAAGGTTTCTTCATAACCAACGTTTCGTCTTCCTTTATCAAGGACATCTTCAGGGTTGTTGGTTAAACAGCTGCAGTATTTTTTTGGAATATTTTTAGTAAAATTGATTTATAAGCTATAAAAACTGATAACTCGATTTCATGTAAAATATTATTGTTTTGAATGTTAAATAGTTTCATAGCCACCTATGGTAAAACCAAACTGTAAACTGATTCCTGTAGATAATTGTACGTAGAATTAGAATAAAAAATCTTAAAAGTCAAGGCACACTCGGTTTTCAAAATATAAGCCAAACTTGCTTTTTTTTAAATGACAATCATAGTTGGCTATGGGTTCATTAAAAAGCTTATTATTTTCTGATTTTAAAAAAGTATGGATTGTCATATCTATTTTTATTACTTTTCTTAAAATTTGCAAACACCAAAATGATTACTTAATAGTTTAAGGGTGCCTTGGATTTTGATAAAAGATCATCTATTGTTTGTTTTTTATTAGTTGTCAAAGTTCGTTCTGTTTTGTTGCTAATTGTGAATGCGAATGTGTTAAGTAATTATTGTGAAATAGTTAGTTAGAAATAAAACAGATGACTTATTCGTGGGAATTGGCATTGAATTAGTCTTCAAATTCTGCCCAACTTTGCTAATTTAACCGAATATGTAACTCTTATAATAACAAAGTTACCCATACAACACATGTAGATTATTGTCACCCTGTATAGTGTACAATAAAATAAAAATTAAAGAATGCTTCAAGTAGCCTTAAGGATCATGTTCATACATTTTTTTTTTAAAACACCTCTTTTCAGTATTTGGTTTTCCAAGACCTGGCAACCCTAGTTTCCTTACGTACAGATCGACTTTCAAACCGTACCACTGTAATATTAATACTAAAAACCTAATGTGCGTTGTTTCAAACTGGCTTATACTCCTACAATTTATTTATATTCCCAGTTCGCTTTAATGAGAATTTTTATATTGTTGACTAGGTCGCAAAGATTTATTTAACACTTTAATTAGGTACTTATTATCAAATATAAGCAACCTCATATCGCCATAAAAATAAATGAATAAAACTTTTATTACATCAGTTAGTAAGCATTAAACTTTACATGCAAAGCGATAAGGCTATAACTAAGTGCAACGCTTTTGATTATATCACACCTTTATTACTGCTTTTATATTAATTTTGATGGTGGGTTAATCACCGAACCGCAGGGGCTAGCCCTTACATCCGGACGATTTTTGCTTATCCTGTGTTTTATTTACTGGGATTCTTTTAACATGCCACCTCATTAAAGTCCATAAAAAAGCACATTGTACCTTCTGCTCTTTCAAAAATAAAATGTTTTCACGTGACACCACCCGCGGCTGGGATCGAATCTGTGCTGCTTGAACGGCATACAGATCGAGATATTTAACCCATCGACACTCGACTATCAAGATTGCAAATTTGCCTCTAAAAGTTCTTTTAATTATTTGCAGGTTATGGAAATATAACCCCAACGACGGTTGGTGGTCGAGCTTTTTGCATAGTTTTTGCCCTGATTGGAATACCATTGACGCTGACGGTGATAGCTGATTGGGGCCGACTGTTTGCCACCTCTGTCTCGTCACTTATGCATCATATTCCACCACTTCCTTCGTGGTGCAGGTATTCAGAATCTGACCAGTACGTTTTAAAAATATATTTATAATTGGCTTTCAATGGAGCTCCACTGTTCACCTAACCCACGGATTGCACGACGCCTCGCACAAGTTCTATGTTTTTACACCTCACGTTCATGAGCTCTGAGAAATAGTTGTAGTAAAAGTAGTAATATATATTCACTAACATCACGTGTATTATACCATAAACCATAAAGCTTAGTCTGACGAGGCTTAAACTGATTTTTAAGTTAAGCAGGAACAAAACGCAAAATATTAATTTGAATAATAAACATTTTTGTTCATCATTATTTTTGGGATCGTAGAGTCATACTTGTTTCTGGAAAAATAATAAAGAAATCTTTATTATCAACTCAAATCGTTACGTTTTTATATTAAAACATTTAAAAGGTTCGGGCTTCTCAAAAAGGGACGAAACAATATTTGATTCCAACAAGACGGTGCCACAGCACATACAGTTAGGTATAGATTGAACATTCTACAAGGTATATTTTTTACCCAAATACTAATTTATTTTTACAAATTCAATTTAAGAACCCAAATTGTATTACAAAAAAAATGGAAGCTATAGTATAGATGGAGCATTGTTGGTTCTTGTGATGGAAACTTTTAATAGGTTGCAACGGTGCTTTGACCTATGTTTCATGAATTTCGGAAATTAAAATTGCATGTAGTAAATATATTGTTTATTGTTATACACGATGTCAGCTTCAGATGTTTCGTAAATTTAGATATAGATTTAGATATAAAAATTAAACAGAACTGTCTTAAAAACGTGTGGCCCTCGACATTTTTTTTACAAAGGTGCGGAAGATTTTGTAATTGCTGACTGCTATGCTATAACCACAAAATTTGTCTTTAAATGGGCTTTTTTAAGTCAATTAGATTAGAGTATTGAATTTTGATATTTAAACGCTGTTTAATGGCACAATCGTATTGTCAATTCCTATATTTTAGTTTACTAATTAAATAATATTACAAACGAATTGACCAAGCCAACTTAAGGAAAAATGTAGTTGAAATTGCAATTAGCACTTTGTAAAGAAACGCCAGTACCCACTTATCTACTCGATAATAAGACTTTTTTGGCTGCTTTTTATTTCTAAAATTACACCTAAATTTCGAAACAAGTCCTTTATTGTTAAATTTATTTATATTATTGTTAAATTGTACTGATTTCATTACTTTCATCAGATGTTTGTCAGACCCTCTATAATGGACCAAATATTGTTTTTCAATTTGTTTCTGATTCATTAAAGACATGTAAATTACTTTAATCGTCTGAAACTATATTTGGAAGTATTTTGACTTGCATTTCTAAAAATTATCTATTATTGTGACAGATTAATTAAGTTACCTCTAGATAACTCTTTGATGTTTTCCGATTTTTGAGTATTTTATGTTAACAATTTAAGACAAATCTTATAATTACTTCCAATTATTTCTGGCACTAACACATTAGTTTCATTTATTTGACGTTCTATTTTAATATAAACGTAGTATTTTGTATTTCTATTTCAGATGGAATTGTGTATATTTTCGAATATCTATTTTAAAGTTGTTTAAAAATATGTAACGGTCATGGTTTGCTTCTAGACGGGAAATTAAATACTAATAGCGGAACCCAAGTGATAATAATTATAACCATAACCGTATTGTTTGTTCATTTTATTTACAGGCTTTATTTTAGACCCAAAAAATATGTTTACTATAATAGTGAACTATTGTCGAAAAACTTTTTTGTAAACAATATTAAAACTTAAAAAAAATGCTGACGTAGGTATTGAGTTGCAATATTTTTGAAAGTGGTTTTTTGTTATCCAAATCCAACAAGGCTCTTACAAAAGACCATGTTTACAAAAAATATTGTGTTTTGTTATTTTGAGAATTACTTTTCTGCACACAAAAAACACGATATCATAAGCAACTAATACATAACATATGTTGTCATGCATGGACTAATAAGTTTACATTCTTAGTAGATGAATTGTACGAGTGCATCATATTGTTTACATTTATCAAATTCCAAACAATTCAAATAACTTGTATACCTATGAGTGATTCTACTAATAAAATACAATTATTTAAAAGAGAGAAACTTTGCTTGTCATGTGAGTGGTGGGGTAGGGTTGGACAGACTTTAATTAAAAATAATGTTTTGGGGGTACCAGTGGTAAAGGTGACTTTTATAAAGAACCCTAAGTTAACTAGGTACAGTTTGTAAAAAAAACTAGTTTATATTGTGAAATAAAAAGTAAGAAAAGTGAGTCGATGCAATTCATATAAAACGTATAAAAGTGACATTTTGTTCCAAATATTCACTGATTGAATTATTTTTGAAAACGATTAATCAGGTATTTAAGAAAAAGAGAAAAAAAATTATTAAAAGTCAAATTTGGTCAATAATCACCACGGTTGAGATCAACCGCAAATTGAAAAATTGTCAAAATAACTTAAGAACACTTACTTTAGTC
Source organism: Elmis aenea (assembly GCA_947652605.1). NCBI lineage: Eukaryota > Metazoa > Arthropoda > Insecta > Coleoptera > Elmidae > Elmis > Elmis aenea. Next base: position 34,652,607 of record OX393581.1, read on the forward strand.
GATGCCTTAACACAGGGGTGGGCAAACTTAATACTGGTATGATCGACATTAATTTTTCTTATTTATGCGCGATCGACTTCGAAAAATGGGTTAAAGTTAAATATTGTATATTGTAGAGTAGATACGTGTTTAATTTTAAATTCATGTTTCATCGTCTGCTAAATTTTAAGTACACATTTTAAATTAAAATATCTGAAATTAACGTAGTAAATTATTTAAAATGTCTGCGATTGACTGTCGAACTGTTCGCGATCAACCGGTCGATCGCGATCGACCGTTTGCCCACCCCTGCCTTAACACTTCAGAAATATAATGGGGAAAATGGCTGATTGGGGAATCCTACATCTATCTTTAACCGTGTTCCTAGAAAAACACCTTTTAATTTTCTCAGGGTTTGATAAACTCAGGGGCGGATGGATCTACATAGGGACTAATAGGGCTTAAGCCCTGGGCCCCCAAGGGTCAAGGGCCCACAAAAATTGAATTATTATCATACATTTTCAATACTTTTTCATTATAAATGAGCCCTTATCGTATAGTAAAAATAGTTAATATTAATAATATAATAATAATGATATACAGGGTGAGGCATCACTTATGTCACCCCCACTTATTTTGTTATTGGAAAGAATTATCAAAAAAAGTTTGAAATAAAAGTTGTTTGATACAGTATTTCCCAAAATATTGTCATGTCAAATTTCGTTTTCTTTTGTTTTTTTAGGAGTTACTGCACATTGTTTTTTTTTTAAATGGCACCATACATATTTTTTTATACGGTTTGAAAGACATTTTTTTTCTCTTTTCAATGCACTAAAACTTGTGTACCCTTGCATAACAAAATTTTTAAGAAAATCGCAAAAGAACAATTTTGTTTTAAAAGCGTACGGTATTAATTATTTTACATTAGTAGGCTTTGAAAATGAAACAAAACGGTAAAAAATGTATTACAGTAGTTTTGTGTTTACCATTGTAACCTAATTAACTTTTTTTAAATATGTTACCATTTTGTATCATTTTCAAAGCTTACTTATGTAAAATAATTAATACCGTACGTTTTTAAAACAAAATTATTTTCAACTATACACAGTGTTTTGTTTTTGCTCGAGAAATATTAATTTTAGACATAAAAGACTTCAACAAATTTTAAAGATAATTAAATTATCGAAAAGAACATGTGAAAATATATAGGGTGTTCCATTAAAAAAATTGACTTATCAGTGTTTGAAGTTTAACCAATTGGACCGAGCATAAAAAACACCCTGTTTATTATATTACAATTTTAACTAGACAGCAATCACTATGTCACTATTGTCGAATACAGTTTCAAAGGAATTCGTTCTGAAATTGCTATGTTGTGATATATCAATATTTTCTTAGAATCCTGTTTCTGTCAAAATTTTAATAAAAACCTAAATAACTTAAAAACGATTGATTTTAGACAGATGAAATCCTATACATTTTGAAAGACAATTTAATTCTGCATCTAAAAAGTGCAAAATATACAGGGTGTTCTATTTAAGAAAACAAAGTGACGTATCGGTGCGCAAAAACAAAACACTGTGTTTAGTTGAAAATAATTTTAGGTTATGTAGTAAATAACCACAAACAACTTTTATTCGAAACTTTTTTTTGTAAAGTTACCACAAGAAGAAATATTGATCCGTTACGTTACTTTTTGTACACTCTGTATAATGTTTGTCATTCAACACCATTTCATAAATAAATATATTTAAACTCTGATTTTGATGTTATTAAAAATGAATTTTAAACCCCAATTTAAAAATTCTTAATCTAACAAAAATATGGGGCCCCATTGGACTTCAATAAGCCCTAGGCCCCGAAAAACCTAGATCCGCCCCTGGATAAACTCTTCCTTATCGGTTAAAGCACTTATTGTTTATGTAGATCTGCGAGAAAATGATAAAAAATATTAAGTTTAGATGTATTTGTGATTAACTAATACAAGCTACATGTTTTGTAGATAACATTATTATTGATGAAATATTTTAAGAAAGAATAAATTTTAACTGTTAACAAGTTTGTTACTGTTTTAGAAATGCAACAGTAGCGAGACGGACATCTTCGTATGCCTTTGCTGCTATCTGTTTTCTCTTCGTATATTTATCTTTGGGTGCTGGTTTATTTGTGATTTGGGAAGATGACTGGACATTCTTCGATGGTTTTTATTTTTGTTTTATTACCATGACAACCATTGGATTTGGAGATTTAGTTCCAAGTAAGTATACAAAAACTTTTTTAGGTTTAGAAAATTATTCAGCATCGGAATAGACACGTCCAGCAATACACAATACTCAAAGGCCAATCACCATTGTTCGTGACATATTTAGGCGTTTGATTATAAAAAAATTGTACTTTTTTAAATCCATAATTAATTAGAGGTAGTCACTTTTGAGACACCCTGTATAAAAACTGTAGCTTTGAATGGTATTATTAATAAGATAGTTATACTTTCAAACGACAATGAATCAAATTGATTTGCGGATTTTTCTTTTAAATTTAAAAGTGTACCGTCAAATAGGTCCTAAAAAATTAAAAAATAAATAACGACTACATCAGTACAACATGTTTCACAATATCCAGATTTTGTTTTTGGAGTTTGGAATAATCATTGCATTGATCATGTAATTCGTCAACTGCTAGCATAGAAATTCAATATATCGCGCATAAGAATTAATACATAGTCTACTTATAACTGTAGCATCTCAAAAACTAAGCAGGCTGGTTCAGTTTTAATAAGTCAATGCGATTAAGAGTATATCTAAATTAACACAAAATTTCAGTGTTCTAATGTTGATAATAGGGAAGTTATAGTTAAAATTTAAAACTGAAGTTTTCAGTTTTTTTAAATTATTTATTTTAAAAAAATACATCCTGTATATTTAAAATAACTATTTGATTTTATTGACTATTGTGATGCTTTCGTAAATAAATAAACTGTAAAAATGAAAGGTGGAACTGGAAAGTACCTTTTATTACGTTTCGAAATACTTTATACAGCAAAACTTGTAACGGAAAAATTTATTGTATTTTAATGAAAATTGTTAACAGTCGTTTTCGTCGAATGTAAGCACAGAAAAAATAACAAAAGTATCCTAATTGAAGACTGGCATTTGATTATTTTAACAAAGGCGAAAAATATTTGACCTTAACACGTCGTAATAATGAACATAACCAGTTTTATCAACAAAATTTTATGACCGTCACGAAAACTTTAGATTAGGGCGTCCATTATTTTGAGTTGTAAACTGCAAGCGCCTTTAGATATAATTAACGACTCTTGCATGCCACTGCGTTTAAAATATTCAAATTATTAGAAGCAGTTACGTCACCTTAAATATTTCCAAATAATTTATACTTATGTGTAACGAATGGAATATTTAAATTTTTTTTACGCTTGGTGTTGGAAAATATATCTGCTGTGCGTGTTTCAATAAATCTGTTTGACTGCTTGAAAAAACTTTTTTAAAATTAACTTTCTTTGCAATATGAAATTTTTTTACCATAATTTAGCTTATCAGTAGTTTGCGAATATTTACTTCATGATTTTATTATTTCTGCAAAAAAAAATTAAATTAGGGCCAGGTTTCTTAAATTTTTAGCAATGTCCGTTATAACTAAAATATTAATTAATGCTTTGCATAGGTTGTACAGGTACCTATGCTTCTCTATTTCTGTATTAAGTTTCTCCACTCCTGCCTATTGTTAGCTAATTGTGGCACATCTCTCCAACTGACTCCTTTTTCTTCTAGTCTCTGCCTCACTTCTTTTTCCCATTTTATTCTTGGTTTTCCTCCAGGGCCGCCGGGTGCATATGAGCCGCCCTTGTGCAAACTTAAAAAAAACCGCCCCCCCCCACTGAATGTAAATAAAAAATCAATTTGTTTTGTAATTATTAATAATAAATATTACAGTATAAAAATAATAAGACTAAAAAAAAACAAATATATCACATATGTATGAATGTAAAGTATAAAATTAAACCTATGTACAACAAGATCAGTTTGATGAACCACATATATTAAATAATGATGAAATGAATCACACCATAATGTCACTAGAAGTTGCAGTCTTACAGTTTAAGAAATTTTGGATTCTGATTCAATGAACCCAAAACTTTTGTTAGCGATCCGAGTACATGGCCAAAATATGTAACCATAAAAATTAGAGATTATTTGATTGAAAATTGTTCTCGTCAAGTAATAGGGATTATCCTAAAGACGAGAATGATATTATTATCGAATGTTACCAAACGGAGAAAAACTTACAAGAAGTTATTAAGTTTTTTAAAAATCGCGATAAACGGTATTTTATTATAATTTTAAAATATTTAATGATCAACATACGCTCTTTACTAATGAATACGGTTGTCTTGATTGGAAACGGTTTAAATTATAGCGAACTTCAAATGTCGTTAAGTAATAAACGTTGATTCAACACAACAAGATAATACGAAACTAAAAACGTATCCAAACATCACAAAAAATAATATATATAATACAAATTATTTAAGTAACAAAATATAAAATATATGTTATTTATGAAGTCATAAAACAAAATATTTTACAAATAGATAGAGTCGAAATATTGTTTTTTCTTGATACCACCTTAGATTTGAGTCACACAGAACAATTGATACAATATTTGGAATTAAGATATTACAGAGCTTCTTTTTATTCATGTGTTGCAACGCTGTACTGTACTTATACAAATAAATTAACAGAAACGTTTCCAAATACTGCCATTGTATTGCGTATTTATTAATCGCTACCCGTATCTGTAGCTTCCGGGGAAATTAGTTTTTCAAAGCTTAAATTAATAAAAACGACAACAATGTCCAAAGAACGTTTAGGAGGATAATTTACATATAAATGAAATATCATATTAAAGTCCAAAATCAAATTTGTACTCTACGTGCTTTTTTAATGCCACAAAAGTTTTAATTAATTCACTTAAGTCCAAACCATTCATAATATCGTTTTCTATAGATATTATAGACAAATCTGTTAAACGTTCTTGGGTTGTGGTTGATCGTAAATAATTTTTAATTATTTTAAGTTTCGAGAAACTTCTTTCCCCTGATGCCACTGATACTGGTAATGTTACATAAATTCTTAAAACAACTGAAATATTCGGAAACGTATCGTGTAAATTGTTCTCATATATGAAGTTTAGCAAATCGTGAGGGGATATGTCTTTTTTTATAAAACATTGCAAAGTTTTGAGTTCCTCGAAAAGCTCAATTCCATCAATATCTCGATCATTTGGATTTATATCGTTGCTTAATTTCAAATGTAAATTTTTGTAATGTTTTAAAATATCTTCCTCCTTCCATTGTTTCAATACATTTACATTTTGGATGATTTTAAAAATGTTATTACTCTCCTTTAACAACAAAAACCTTTCAGTGAGAGATGATAGGGTAGTGTCTATTATTGCAACAACAAAAAATGTATTAGGTTCATCATTCGCTTCATAATCGAACATTTTCTTTTTGCTTCTACTTCGAATGTCTGGAAAAACTGGTTCTACGTCCAGAATATCAGCTATCATCTTTACAGAATTTACAATATTTTCAAAATTTTGATCTGTTCTATATTCTTTTAATTCTTCTGTAATCTGCTCAACGTATTCAAAAACTGTTTGTATATTAAACGAAAGGTTTTGCATGAATTTACTGACGACATTAATTTTAGTTAAAATATCATGCCATATAATTATAGAACAAAGATATTTAAACGACGTGATTTTTAAAACAAGATTATTAGCTGCGCTCTGGGTTCGATGTCTTTACTTGTGTCTTCAATTATTTCTAAAAGGGCTTGATAAATTTCATGAATATTAATAATTTTCAATGGTTTTATCGCTTCTATACGGCTTTCCCATCTAGTATTAGACAACGATTTTAAAGTTAAATTTTGCATGTGAGAATTTAATATAGTCAATCGCTTAGTAGAAGCCGAAAAGTAATTGTACAATTCTTGGACAATCCCAAAAAAAATCGTGAAGGGTTTATTAGCCCGGAACTTGTCGGCCTTCTCCATAAAGAGGCCCATAGGCCTGTAGTTTATACCTATATTTGTGTGGCATCATCCCCTATCGTAAAATTGTATTAATTAAAATTCTGAAGTGAATGATTTGAACAATCTGGCGTTTTGGCACGAATTGAAAATAAATATAATACAAAATACGCAAAACTTAAATTATTCATGAATTTGCCGCCCCCTTGATGAGCCGCCCTTGTGCGGTGCACAACCTGCCCACCTACACGCGACGGCTCTGTCTTCCTTTATTTCTTTTTCCCTCTATCTTCATTTTTCATCCTATTTTCGCGTTTCTATTTTCTGGAATGCGTACTAAATGTCCAAGCCATCTTAATTAATATCGTTTTAAGTTTTAAAAAACAAAACTTTAATTTTAGTGCACTGTGATTTTTTGATGTTCTAAATATAAGGCAAGTCGATATTTTTTTGAGAATTAATAAAAAAAATAGTAGGTCATGAAACGCAAAATCCGTATTATTTAGTTCTTTACTCACAGTCTTTACCTGTCAATTAAGTTTTAATTGTGAAACTCATGTTGGTAAGAATCTAGTTTATTAATTTCTTTAAATAGTGGTTCTAAAATAAATTTAAAATACGATTTTATAAAGGGTCTAAACGCTCATGATAAAAGGAAAAGTTTAAATTTAGCATATACAAAATGTATGGAAACAAACAAATATCTAAAATACTAATAAAAATATTTTAATGAAATTGTTATCTGATCGTTATCGTATATTCCGGATTCGATAAAAATATTGAAGTTGCAATATGACTTCCGGTTCAACCGGAAACGAACCTAAACTTTGAAATTATAAATGGAACACCCTCTATATGTTTATATTTTTGGATTCCTCTTTAAATTAACATTTAAAAATGTAAAAGGTTAGACGGTATTTGTTGAATTCAATTTTTTATGAAAATGTTTAGCGATACAGCACTTTCGAAAATTTTCAACATTTAAGAATTTTGAAAAAGCAAGTATTTTTTTTTAAATTTAGGTTGACAATAAGCTAATTAATACCCTGCAACAACAAAATATATTTTTTTACAACACCCTAATTTTAAACCTGTGTTATAACGTTATAAGTACCTAATATTTATATTTTCCGAGATATCGCGAACGATATCCTGCACTTAATAAAAAGTTGTCAGTCGTTTTGCGCCGCATTTTCTCAATAATAAAGGACACAAAATGATTTTTTGTTTAAATTTGTTTCATCTGAATATCACAGTGGTACTTCGATACGCTTTTGCAAAACTATTCGTATATTTATTGAGGAGCTAAGCGATCGATGTCACATAATGTAATTGTACAACGTGTTGCCTGAAGCCTGCCTTAGGTTGTCGTCCATCTTCCTTCTCTATGTTCACGCTTTTATGCAGACAAAAATAATAGAGCTTTTGTTATGATTAATAAAAAGCACCAAATATACACAACGTTAATAAATACAATGTAAGGCCAGCCAACAACAAAATGTAGACCATCTTAATAAAAAAATAATGCTGTCAGTGTCTAAATGCGGCGCTATATTTTATTTAGCTTTCTCTGAAATTTATTGCGCTATTGCTTTTTCATACTTTTTTTTCATTAAGTATAGTATTGTAGTCGCACTTACAACTATATTTTCCTTTTAAGATATATCCCGTCACTGTAAATCACTTTTTTCATGAGTGCAGTAGCTTCGATTGTAGAGACGTTACTTCAAATTAGATGGTAATGGAAAACTATAGATAACCTGCAAATAAATCGTCTTCGAGTACCTTAAAAATCACTAAAAAATTGCATGAGCCAGTGGCACAACTCAATATATAAAATATTGAAAACCTCGACGAAAAAGTGTTTTATCAAACAAAACAATAAATTCATGTATTAAATTTGTTTTTTATAGAACAAAAAACTAAGAAATTCGCATGTGTTTCAAATTTATTTTTTTAGACAGATATTGTTATTATATCGAACAGGGCGGGCGCAAGCGTATCTGGCGCCCCTAGGCTAAGAAAATTTGTCTAAATGTGCGTATGTGTCTATACCGGGTGATTCAGTTTGACTGTCGTCCCCTATAACTTTTTAATTATTGAAAATAACCCCAACAGACCTTATATATTTGAAAACGGCGACAAATTCTCTATTAAGTGATGTGCATTTGTTACCTTTACGATGACTTTTGTCAAATCCGCGATAGGTGTTTTTATTTAAATTTACATAATATACATTTTTGTTGTTGATTCGGATAGAGAATTTAATTCTGAATCTGACCATGTATTAAAAAAGTACCTATGCTTACATAAGAAATATTTCGAAAAAAATCAGTTCAAAGTTTATTCAAATCATAGCAAACAGTGAAACAGTCTATTTAACAAAACAAAAAACGATCAAATCTTAAAAATTATACTATAACTATCAATGGAAATGTATTAAAAACTAATTTTTAATAAAATTAAAAACAAATAATAAACGTTGATGATACGGCTACTTTGTAAAATTATGTTAATAGTGGAGATAAAATTGTGGTATTGATTGTAATTTAGTACATTTTAAATCTGTTTGACAAATATTTTTACCTTTAAGCAAATTTCAATTGTGTGTATTACTAATATTAAAATTTTGCGATTATTTTGTAAATTGCATCACAGGTGTGTGATATGTATCTTTCTTTTGGAATTGTTGTGTTATTTTTTTATGCATACATTAAATGTGGCGTCGATTTGATCTAATAATTGGTTCAAATGTTGATTCTATTAGGACGTAGAGAATAAAGATTTGCTCTTAGAAAGTGTTTTCATCTTTAAGGATATCTTTAAAAGCAAAGGTTAACCCAAAAAACAATAGTTATTTACACAACAAGTGAGCAAAGTACTTTTCTCGTGTTTTTAACTTAATTGGACTATGGAAATTGCGCGACTTTGCCTCAGTGTTAAACGATGTTGTAGCTCTCAAGTTGAATCTCGAATTCCGAACACCCAGTATGTATGTTTTGAACGATTTTTTTTTTCTAGAAAGGCCCAAATATATGTTAATCTGCACACTTTATATTCTTGTGGGATTGGCCTTGACTTCCACAATACTAGAACTTGTAAGACGACAATATTTACAGTCCTGGAGACAATTGCAAGCAATGTCCGGCCCCCTTGCGGAAGCATTAAGAAGGATTGCAGAAAATGCTCCAGGACTTGATGTGACAGCGTTTCAGAACGATCTCAGGAAAGTTCTTACAGTGGTAAGTTTATCCACACGTTAATGCAATAAAATAAAATGTAAAAGCTAGAAATATTCTTAGGTATTATATTCAGCCTAATAATCAAGCAATGGCTAGTTTTTTTAACAAATAATTCTTTTGTTCTTATTTCTTTTAGTAATTTATTACACTTAGTACAACGCAATTTTTTTTTAAAATTATTATTTAACTGTGTGTTACTGTTTTATTTTGTGTACTTTTTTATAGCAGTAAACTATATTTGCATTTTGAATTTAATTATGTTTATAGGTGACGATGCCAAAAAAAATAGGAGCAAACTCAGACAAAGCAGATAAGAAACGCACACAACAAGAATGGGAAGAAGCTATGGAGGCAGTGATAAGAGATATTACTGCAGGAGCAAAAAGTAAACAACCGTCTGTAGTTCAGATAGTAATTTACGAAAGTTCTGTGTAACGTTTATGTATAATGGTTTTGATGTTACAAGAAACTTTTAGCTATCGTCATCTAAAAAATACTTTAAAAAATAATTTTGACGAAAATTTGAAAGTGTCATCTATATCAATCTATCACGATTTTTAAAATGAAAGTTTAAAATGTGCAGCCTTTTCAATTTGTTTACTGAGATTTAAAAAAAGAACTCGAATAAGTTAAGTTACTGATTTTTTTTAGCAATCCCTTCATTTACGCGGTCTTAATTTGCTCGAAATCATTTAAGCACGGTTGAAAAACAATTGAAGTTTAATTAATCTACTAGACACCAGATTGAATTTAGCTTTGAAAATTAAAGGGTCAATGCCATTTATATGAATTATTTCAGGTTTAAAAAAAATATTTATATGGAATGAGACTGAAGAATAAAGGCAGGGTCATAAGGGTTAATAGTGATAAAAATTTTACATTGTGTAAAATATTTGATGGAACAGATCCCTATTATTAACATGCTTTCCATTTTAATGGATACTTCAGACAAACGCTATAAAAGTGGTTTACAGTTATTAATATTGGCATTTGTTGTCATATCCAAGGCTTACTATTTAAAAATGTTGCAATTTCTCTTAACTTTATCAAAAACTCTTAATAACTCGAAAATTGTTGCAGATAGGTATAGGAAACGCTAATACAGATTGATGCAGAATTTAATTTTGCATTAGAAAATGAAAAAAAAATTGGGCATTGTATTTGAAGAAAACGAGTTTTAGTGGTCTGAAGTTGTATTAAAAAAAAATTAAATTTTGGACACCCTGTAAGTAATGCATCGATTGCAAAAATTTCAGGATGTACTCCAAGGTTTCTTCTAGGCATGGTCTAAATTTAAGCGTTTTTTCTTCAAAAATGGCGGCGTTAGATAATATTATCACGATGAAAATCAAAAATTTTTCAAAAAAGTCCAAAAATTTAAAAAACGGCTGCACTTAGGTATAGGGAATGCTAATAAAAGTCCCTCTAAAATACCGTTTTAAATCTAAATACGCAATAGAAAAATAGACCATTGTATTGGAAATCAGAAAGTAGACGTCAACTTCCGGTAATTCTGGAAGTGTCGCCATATTGAAAATATTTTCAATAAACAGGTCAGATGCCGTTATGGTCATAACCAAAATTTCAGATCAATACCCTTTTTCATTCTTCATATATTTTTAAGGACCGGTCTCAATCAACCACCCTGTTTTTCCTTAATATAACTACTGAGCTTACGCCTAAACCAAACCTTACAATGTTAGTTTCACTTTTAAGTTCACTTGATAGATCGTTATAAAATATCAGTCCTTTATCAAAAAGAGAATTTTGTGTGTAATTTCGTGTCCTGAAAGGCTATTCTATGGAACCAGTTGCTCGCGTGAATGAATGGATTGCTATATACCGGGTGTAACTGAAATCAGGCTCACCCCCTTTTTTTTCTTTAGTTTTGAATTTAGACAAATGAAATTTTAGACATGTAACATTTGCAAAAAACTGGATTATTTGAACATAGGTACACTTTTGTTTCACTTCCGGTTTCGCCGGAAATTACCCTAACTTTGTTATTTTAAATGGAACACCCTGTATATCTTTACATTTTTGGAAAGAGGAAACAATTTTGGATACAACTGTACCATTTTGGTTAATTTTTATAACCTCAAATAACTTTTTGACAAAAATTAAATTTTTTATTAAGTGTGCCGTGACCCGCATAAATTGAATTTTATTATGTCGAAAAGTGTCAAAAAAATGGTTTTGTAAATTTTAATTGACGTTTGGGCTGCTTTAATAGACCTTAAAGGTTGCGAAATTGGTTTTTTGACAAAAAATCAATTTTTTTAAATTCGAATTCAACAATACCAATAACTTGGTATTTTTATTAGGAGCAGGCATTAAAAATTTCAAATTATTGTAAGATTTTGGTAAGATATCCTAATAATCATAGTTGACTATGCCAAACGGCAACAAAACAAATGCTTTTTTTGTGTTTTTTTACAAAACCGTGTTTTGGACACTTGTTGACAAAATAAAATTTAATTTATGCGTTAATATATGCGGGTCACGGCACACTTAATGAAAAGTTAAATTTTTGTCAAAAAGTTATTTGAGGTTATAAAAATTAACCAAAATGGTACAGTTGTATCCAAAATCGTTTCCTCTTTACAAAAATGTAAAAATATACAGGGTGTTCCATTTAAAATAACAAAGTTATGGTCATTTCCGGCGAAACCGAAAGTGAAACAAAAGTGTACCCATGTTCAAATAATCCAGTTTTTTGCAAATGTTACATGACTAAAATTTCATTTGTCTTAATTCAAAACTAAAGAAAAAAAAAGGGGGTGAGCCTGATTTCAGTTACACCCATAGATTCTTTACACGAAAAAATACACGGAAAATTTAAAACAATAACATGTTTTCGTAAAAATGCGTCGCCCTAGAGTTGTTTTGTTCTATACCACATGAAGATCGTTTTAAAAGAGCCGACTTTAAAATTCAATAAAACTGCAGTTTGTTAATTAATTTTTTAATGTGGAAGAAATGTAACACTTAAAATTTTGTCACTGCGTACATTACAAATTCAAACTTGGGTTTGTTAAACTTTTAACTTTTAATCTTGATGTTATTACATTATTTTACTTCAATATGGTATATGGAACAAAATAACTCTCAGGCGACGAATATTTGACGTAACTGGTTATGGATTTATAGTTTTTTTTAATGTTTTTTAATTAGTAAAAGAGTTGATATGTTGCTTGATAAGTGTGAAAATTGTTTTGGACAAATAGTTAGATTCATAAACAACTCAAATTTTCCAAGATTCTTTTACCCCATTCCTGTTTAAAAAAAATTTAATGTCTTCATTTTTATTCTTAAAATTAGATGTTTTGCAAGTGTAGGCAATTTTGTTTGTACGTAGTACACAAAAATATCTCCGATTTTATATACGTAAGTGTTATGTTGTACATGTTTTTATTCTGAAGACAATTTTTTATAGCTGTGTACTTTATCTGCCTACAACTTGTAACTATGCGGATAAATATTACAATCTCTTAAAATTCTACGTCTAATTATTTTACTATAAATCAATGACTCATTTAAAGTATAACGTTTTAAAGTGCAAAGTATTTTATATCAAAGGTTTTGTTCAAGTGGGAATAACGTTCACATAATGGACGTACCAAAATTAGTTCTAATAGGATGCAAAAATAGTTTCTTAATTTTTTTGTTCTTCCATAACGAGATTTAATTAGAACTTTTTAATTACCTAACTAAACATTTCATATTAAAGTAGCAAAGACCAAATCGGGTGAGTTTTTGCCTACTTAATATAAATGTTATTATACAGGCGTGCCAATAAGGTTCCCGGACTGCTCAAACGAAAAACATTATAGATATTACCCTTTGACATAAATCGTTCCTCGATTAATACATACTTTACATACCTCGTTCAAAGATTGGAAATTTAAAAGTTGTTTTTCTGGATCAGTCTTCAATTTACTTCTTGCAATCGAATCCTCTTTCCTCTTACATACATTTTAGCTTTGAAAAGAAAACGTCTTCAGGTGTCGTATGAGGTGAGTAAAGAAGGTGTTTTTTTCCGACAATTTTGCCAAATGTGGATGTCTTGATGAACTAGCATGTCCTCATGATTCTTTAAGTATTCAGAACGTTTCTTTTGCAGTTTTGATCATTTTAACAACCTTATCATGGCAATTTGCTGCATCATAATGACAAAATCTTTGGACATTACAAAGCTGGGTAACCCTCTAACCACGTAAATGATATTTCTCAAATAAGTACAAGTTTTATGTTGAATGTCGTTAGTAATCATGTTATTAATCAACGACATAATGCATCAGTATTAACAACAGAAAAAAAGCCTAAGAACATTCTTGTCACATCTTGTAGACTTACACTTGTAAATATTTTTGTCTTCATTTGTTTAAAATCACCTGTTTTTCGCTTGTTCTAGCATAAGACTTTTCTATTAACAACATTTGAATATTGTAAGACTTATTTAGAATAAATTAAGAGAAGACAAGGCAACCACGGTAAGTGATTTTATAATTGAACACACAAATGTCAATTGCTTAAAACCATTTTCGAACAAGCTTAAAGTGTTGGTAATACTTTATTTATTGTAACGAAAATATTTAAGGAAATTTAGTTTAAACTGGCTTAAATAAATGTAATGATAAACATGTTAATATTATAAATTATTTTTAATTTATGTTAATCGCCTTGTTATTTAATGTTTAATATAAAATAATTCAAGAAGGATATGAACTGAAAACGTTTGTTAAAAGGGTGCGGTAGAGCAGAAAATATCGAAAAACACTCTTATTTCATATCATGACATTCGTATTTGGAACAAGTAAAACATGATTAGTATAACAGTAATATACTTTTAGATTATCATTTCTTTAGTGGAATATACAGGGATGCGCAAAAGTATGGAAACAGACAAATATCTAGAACAATATTGCGGATATAACAATGAAATTTAGTATTTGAGTGTTATGGTATTTTTCGGATTCGATGATAATATTAAGCTTGCAATACGACTTCCGGTTCAACCGGAAACGGACTCAAACTTTGACATTTTAAATAAAACACCCTGTATATTTTTATATTTTTGGTTCCTCTTAATATTTACTTTAAAAAATGTATAAGGTTATGTGGGTCTAAAGTCAACCGTTTTCATGAAATTTACATTTTTGTGAAAATTTTTAGCGATACAGCATTTTCAATTTTTTTCAACATTTAAGTTATTTAAAAAAGCAGTTGAATTTCGTTTGAAAATTAGATTGACAATAGATTATTTAACACTTTGCACTAGCTATATTTTTAAAATATTATACAGGGTGTTTTTTATGCTTGGACAAACTCGTGAAACTTTAAACATTGATAATTAATTTTTCTTAAATACAACACCCTGTATATTTTTACACAGTCTTGTAGAAAATTTCATTGTCTTTGAAAAAGATTCACCATGCTTTATACCTTAAACTGATATTTTACGAGATATCGCGATTTTATTGTAAATTATTAGGGCAACGTAATATTTTCGGGTAGGCTATGAAGGTAGACACCGGTATTTTTGAAACAATTGAAAGATAAAAGCAAGAAAGTTATAATATTACCTTTTCCTCACTTATTTTCGACATTTCCAAAAATGTAGATGTAATTTAACGATTTTTACGTTTAAATCCAGGTTTCTTAAAATTATGCATTTATTCATTGGAGTAGTGTGATGGGACAATTACTAAATCCTATAAACTAATTTTTTGTGTTTCTACAGTATGATTTTCGGTTGAACTGGAAACGGTTTCAACCTTAACCGTTTTTTTTTTTAAATTCAAAGATAGGTCTGCGTTCTTTTCGCGTACTCAATACAATATCAATCGGTTTTTAGGACTTTGCAAACGATCAAAATCAATTGTATGAAAAATATTGTGGCCCTGATAAGAAATCTTGATATAAACGTAAGATTGTTAAAATTACATCTACATTAAAAAATTTAGAAAATTCGAAAGGAAAAGATAATATTAGAGTCTATTACAATTTTCTTTTTTTAATCTTTCAATTGGTTCAAAATTACCGCTGTCTACCTTCATAGCCTATCCTAGTCGAAAATATTACGTTGCCCTAATAATTTACAATAAAATCGCGATAACTCGAAAAATATTAGTTTTAGGTGTGAAATATGGCTAATGTTTTTGAAAGACAATAAAACTTTCTACAAGACTACGTGAAAACAAATAGTGTGTTGTATTTAAGAAAATCGAGTTATCGATGTTTAAAGTTTCACAAGTTTGACCTAGTGTAAAAAACACCCTGTATAATATTTTAAAAATGTTGCTAGCGCAAAGTGTTAAATAATCAATTGTTAATCTATTTCTCAAACGAAATTCTACTGCCGTTATAAATAACTTTAATATTAGAAAAAATAGAAAGTGCTGTATCGCTCAAAATTTTCACAAAAATGTAAATTTTACGAAAACGGTTGACTTTCGACCCACATAACCTTTTACATTTCTTAAAGTAAATATTAAGAGGAATCCAAAAATGTAAAAATATACAGGGTGTTCTACTTAAAATTTCAAAGTTTGAGTCCGTTTCCGGTTGAAACGGAAGTCGTATTGCAACCTTAATATTTTCATCGAATCCGAAAAATACCATAACGCTCAGATACAAAATTTCATTGTTATATCTGCAATAGTGTTCTAGATTTGTCTGTTTCCATACTTTTGCGCATCCCTGTATATGATACAATCGACCTATGCAGGTGGCTTATGTTTGATAATAATTGATTGTTTAGTATCTAATAAGTTTCACGATATATTTTAATTATTGGTTGGTTCATTGCACTCCATACAAAAAGCAGCTCTTTAATTTTATAAAAACGAATAATTGCAAATTATTATTAAACAAATTTTAAATTTTAAACAAGATTAACTTACTTATTTGTACCAAAACTCTTTAGACCCGGTTTTATAGAGCAATTTAGGTCGCATTTTAAATTTCTTCTCTAAGTTAACTTTAACATGTGATAAGCACTTTATAAAACCGACCTTAGTTTGAGTACCATTAAACTAGTTTAATTCGCAAATTATCCATCAAAACCGATAATATTAAGTGTTTACGTATAAGCAATTTAAAAATTGTACATTTATTTCTATAAAAGTTTAATTTAAGTTATCAAGCGATAACAGCAAAGTCTAAAACAACAATTAATTTTAATAAAATATATCACAATTAATTTGTTACAATCTCAGACACTGAATCACCAACTGATAATAAATTAATATAATTGGTTCAGATGTGACCAAAGTATAATCACTTTGTTATTTTAAATATGTTTATTACTCCAGCGACAACAGTTTAATATTAAGAGCAAAAAGGAATGTGCCTTGAAACTTAAATCTGTTTTAAGGCTGTTTTATACTATACTATTTTTTTTTTTAAGAAAATCGTATACGATTTTTAATACAAAAATTTCGTTCAAGAATTTAGCATGGAAAATATGAACCATTTACTTTACATTGTATTATTTTTTGGTACGAAAACTCCAATATATTTTGGTTACTTTTTAGTAACTTTTATCTATTTTGTTGGCACCTTGAGTAACCATGTCAAATGTTTAATTTGATCACAGAACAGAAAGCGATTCATTTTCAAATTTAATGTATATTTAATGCTTGTTCCATTCTACATATTTATTCTTACAAAATAAATTGTGAGGGATTAACGGTAATAAGTAGTATTTAACATCGTTTGATTGTTTCAGTTAACCTAACCCACAAATGACATGCGGTCAGATACAGTTACAGTAGAATACGCATGCGCCCATGCTAATTGGACGCATTTAGGACAGGTAGTAATTTCGTACGAATTTTTCGTTCAAGATTTTTAATTTCTGATTGACACCGTACTAGAAAATCGTATACGATTTTCTTAAACGAAAAAGTAGTATAGTACAAACCAGGGCTAGAAACCGAAAAAATTTTTGGTTAACGGTTAACCGAAATCGAGAACTTTATTTTCATAACGGTTTTTGTTGAAAAACCGTTTTTTTCCGTAAAAACCTGTTTTGTGTAAATTTTAAACCGGTTTAAAAAAACCGGTTTTTAACATTATTCAGATTAGGAATGCAAAGTATGAAAGGATAATTATCTATTTATAATTTTATAATATATGTTCAATCAAGCGAATAACTTTTGGTAAACTAGTTAATCGCGTTTAATACCCAATTTGTATTTTTTCAAAGTAATTTTTATTAAAAAAATATGTTTAAAAAACCGGTTTTTTATTATTTTGGTTAAAGGTTACCGTTTTTTTTTGCCTTTAAAAATAACGGTTTCGGTTTCGGTTAAAAATCACTTTTTCGGACAAAAAATACGGGTTAACCGTTTTTTTAAACCGGTTTCATGCCCTGGTACAAACAGACTTTACTACCTGCCCTAAATGCGTCCAATTTTAGCATGGGCGCATGCGTAGTCCACTGTAACTGTACCTATATGACCGCATGTCATTTGTGTGTTAGGTTAACTGAAACAATCAATCGATGTTAAATACTACTTATTACCGTTAATCGCTCACAATTTATTTTGTAGGAATAAATATGTAGAATGGAACAAGTGCTAAATATACGTTAAATTTGAAAATGATTCGCTTTCTGTTCTGTGATCAAATTGAACATTTGACATGGTTACTCAAGGTGCCAACAAAATATGATAATTGGAGTTTTCGTACCAAAATATAATACAATGTAAATGGTTCATATTTTCCATGCTAAAGTCTTGAACGAAATTTTTGTATTAAAAATCGTATACGATTTTCTTAAACGAAAAAATAGTATATATAGTATAAAACAGCCTTTATTAAACATTATTGATTAGCAACAGACTGAATTTCACAAATGCAAACATTAGTTTGTTAATAGCGAGAGTACCAGTTTTTGCCAGTAAAAGAAATAAATTTATTAATATTTCCTGTAAGCTAAAAAATCTGGCTTTGTAGCCAATAAACTTTTATTTTAAATACTACAAAATAGGAACTTTTTTGCTACTTACCTCCTTATTTTACCAAAAACTACTGCGAATGTCTATTCTTGCAAATAGTCAATAATTAAACGTGTGTCAATTTTCATATTCTTTACTGTGTGACGGACGACCTTATTTTTATTTAAGATTTAATATACTCTCGCCCAATATTATTTAAAAATTTTACTGTTCAATTAAATATGAAAAATATCGAGTAAAAACAATTTAATGATTTTTAATTAGGTACGGGAATCCGACTACGACCTTTGGGTTGTGCAATCTTTGGTTTCGTTTCAATATGTGTGTACAAAACACGCGTGTTGTGTAGAGATGTGTCACACACATGATGGTCCAAAGTCCATATAACTTACCTTCCGATGTGAAATAAAGTTTTGTGTCGTAAATATAGCGCAATATTGCGTTAGTATGATTGTTGATGTTATATAAGTAGTTTCTTATGTACGTTTTACGTTGCACTTTAATTAAAATAATTAATTTATGGTTATTTAAATATTACGCAGATAAATTGGTTGTAAATGTTTCGTCAAATAATATTTTAAGGTGTAACTTATGTGTATAATGTTCGATTTTATTTTATGGTTGAGAGGCTTCCGGGGAAATCTTTAGTCAAAACTGCACTTCGATTGGTTCATTATGTTAATCAATAATTGATCAATTATTGTAACCTATACAGGGTGGTCTAAATTCGATGGGATTGCATGGGTATCTCGGTTAATATTTAAGATAGAGAAACGGTTAAATTACCAAAAATGTGCAGTTTTTTGAGACAAACTCAGAACCGTTTTCAAAAATATTCTATCATTTCCGGTTTTCGAGATCGAATAAAAAGTGTTTTTTTGTCATATTAATAATGTGTCATATCTCCGTTATTGTTGTAAATATCAAAAATATTTATTAAGATTATTTTTGGATATTTTTATGTTTAATTTGATTATACTAAAAAAAAAATTTTTACACTTGCCGTTAAAAAATTATGACACAAATTTACCTTTTTTTAAATAGAAACGATAGTTGGCTATGACCTATTTAAATTCCTCATTTTTTTCTCATTCCAAATATATAAGGGTCGATGTATTTATTTTTAATAATACGCAAGTTATGAAGGTTTTTTAGGTTTTTTTTCTAAGAAAATCATAGTAGGCTATGAAAACAAAAACCAAACAAGGTGTAAAACCTTACAAAACTCATGTGGTACAAGTTACCAAAGTTTTTTTATTTGTTGTGGAGATAAACATTGTAAATATTTGAAAATAAGAAAACAACGATATAGTCGGTATCAGCAGTAATGTAGGATATTGTTGTTTATCTTATGTTCAAAAAATTTCGTATTTATCTCAATATATATATATATATATAATCAAATTCCCTTCTACCCGTAGGTGTAGGGAGGTGTGCACATCTATGTATTGTACATGAATTTTCGCCACTGTTTTTTGTTCTGTGCCATTTCTTTCTTTTGTTTTCACAGCCTACTATGATTTTCTTAAAAAAAAAAACTAAAAAACCTTCATAACTTGCGTATTGTTAAAAAGAAATACATCAACCCTTATACAGGGTGGTGCTTTTTTCGATGCTCACCATTGCTATCTTGGAAACGGTAAGAGATACAAGGTCGGTTAAATTAGAGAAAAGTTGCACATTTTTATGGCCATTGAGAATCTAAAAAGAAATCCTGGATATTTTGATTCGTTTTTGATTTATTACAAAAAAAACCTGAAAAACGTGATTTTAGAAAAATATTATTATCTTCCCTACCATTGACGCTATTTCATTTAAACTTGGTAACGTTATGTTTTTGACCGTTCTGGGTTTGATGGCGTCAACAGAAATTTTCTAAGCCTTCTAGATTTCAAGTTGCGATAGTCAACTTTTTTATTTCTTATGGCCGCCATATTGGATTTTTACACCATCAGACAGACAAAAAAATTAGCTTTTCAGATTGGTAACCAACATACCTTGTTTCTTTCAAAAAACTTGTTGAAATTTTAAAATTTGTGTAAATAATTCATAAAATCGAGAATGCTCTGAAAAACAATTGAAACTATGAGATAAATAAAAGCTACAGAACATTTAATTGGTCTAATGATAACGAAATGAAGATTTTTGGAAACATATTTAGAAGCTATGTTAGGCGAATTGCCATTATTAACAATTCAAAATCATCAGTAGTTTCAGCAAGATGGAGCTGGTCCTCACAACGGCCACATTGTAAAAGGATATTAATTTAGATGTACGCTTTCAAAATTCATGACTTTGTACGTTTGGTCCTGTTCATTGGCATCCGCGATCGCCATGTTTAACGCCTATGGATTACTTTTACATTGATGTTGTTTATGCAACCCTAACGGAAATATTAAACTTCTTCGTCGTAAAATCAAAAATGCTTTCGACTATTTCGAGACAAACTATCCCTAAAGGCAGTGGACGAAATGAATTTGAGGACTAACCACTACATCATACGTACATAACGGCGCGCACTTTAAACAATTTAAATAATTAATTATCTGGTGTTTTAAATTTATTGCCATTTCGTTATTTTATTAGACCTATAAAATGTTGTGTCACTTTTATTTATATTATAATTTCAATTGTTTTTCAGAACATTCACGGTTTTATAGATTATTTATACAAATTTTCAAATTTCAACAAGTTTTTTGAAAGAAAAAAGGTATGTTGGTTACCAATCTAAAAAGCTAATTTTTTTGTCTGTCTGATGGTGTGAAAATCCAATATGGCGGCCATAAGAAATAAAAAAGTTGACTATCGCAACTTGAAATCTAGAAGGCTTAGAAAATTTCTGTTGACGCCATCAAACCCAGGACGGTCAAAAACATACAGTTACCAAGTTTAAATGAAATAGCGCCAATGGTAGGGAAGATAATAATATTTTTCTAAAATCACATTTTTCAGTTTTTTTGTAATAAATCAAAAACGAATCAAAATATCCAGGATATCTTTTTAGATTCTCAATGGCCATAAAAATGTGCAACTTTTCTCTAATTTAACCGACCTTGTATCTCTTACCGTTTCCAAGATAGCAATGGTGAGCATCGAAAAAAGCATCCCCCTGTATATTTAAAATGAGAAAAAAATGAGGAATTTAAATAGGTCATAGCCAACTATTGTTTCCATTTAAAAAAAGGTAAGTTTGTGTCATAACTTTTTAACGGCGAGCGTAAAAGTATTTTTTTTAGTATAATCAAATTAAACATAAAAATATCCAAAAATAATCTTTGTAAATATTTTTGATATTTACAACAATAACGGAGATATGACACATTATTAATATGACAAAAAAACACTTTTTATTCGATCTCGAAAACCGGAAATGATAGAATATTTTTGAAAACGGTTCTGAGTTTGTCTCAAAAAACTGCACATTTTTGGTAATTTAACCGTTTCTCTATCTTAAATATTAACCGAGATACCCATGCAATCCCATCGAATTTGGACCACCCTGTACAGGGATTGCATGGGTATCTCGCTTAATAGGCAAGATAGAGAAACGGTTAAATTACCAAAAATGGGCAGTTTTTTGGGACATATTGAGAACCGTTTTCAAAAATATTTTATCATATCCGGTTTTTGAGATATTAGAGAAAAACTGTTTTTTTGTCATATTAATAATGTGTCATATCTCCGTTATTGTTGTAAATATCAAAAAAGTTTATTAACAATATTTTTAGACACAAACTTACCTTTTTTTAAATGGAAGCTATAATTGGCTATGGTCTATTTAAATTCCTTATTTTTTCTCATTCCAAATATATAAGGGTTAATGTATTTATTTTTAATAATACGCAAGTTACAAAGGTTTTTCAATTTTTTTAAAGATGAAAAACAAAAAGTAGGCTGTGGAAACAAAAAAAAAATCAAGAAAAACAGAAAATTATAGAATATATTTGACAACTGTTCTGAGTTCATCTCAAGAAAGTGCTCATTTTTGATAATTTAACCGTTTCTCTATCTTGCCTATTAAGCAAGATACCCATGCAATCCCATCGAATTTGGACCACCCTGTACAGTATATCAAACAAATATGTATTTACGTATTTTAATTTAAAAAAAGCCTGAAAATAATTAAATGCCAATAATTCAATTAAACATTATATTTACTTTTATCCTTCGATTCTAGATATTTTATTTTCACATGTTCTCTATCTATTCTATATTATGTAAAAAAAAAAGATTTATGTCAGACGAAACTGGGGTTATTCAGCACTTTTAAAGATTTAAAAAAATTGTTTATAATATTTATAAGTTTCTATTGACGCATAATTTGATACACAGTTTTTAAAATAGAACATTTTGTTTTCTCGTATATAAAGATGTATTTCTTGTTAAAGCTATGGCCCAAAAAGTTGAATAAATAGTTTTTAAATAATCCCATGTAAAATAATATATTTAAATTTTAAATCGCAAGTAACTATCATCAATATGCAAAAAACAACAACTGTAAACTGGGTGTCTACCATAAAAAGTGTTATCTTTCCTAAAGAGCATTTTCTTAAAATATTAAAAGTCATGCTCAAAGGGGTTCCACACGCGACGTTTTATTTTATATTAAAGAGTCAAACAGTTAAGTAATGGAAAATGGGGCATCTTTAAAGTGTGACGTACCTTCTCCAAACACAAACATGTTGACTTAAATATTTGTTTTGTTTTTACAGTATTTGCACATGAATGTAAATAAAATAACAATTTATAATTGAACAATGCTATTTTTATAAACATAATTGAACTAATCACCAGCGTATTAACGAAAGAAATGCATGTGGCTTAATTCTGCAAAAGTTATCCTTTTACCAGTCGCTGTCGCTTTTTTTGTCATTCTGAGATTTGTCGGTTGCTGACTTTTATAATCAAAGAGAAAACTTACATAAACTTACTTAATAACATTTTTTCAAGCCGACGAACTGATCTGCCGAATGGCCCATACCAAAAGTTTACCTTTAGGGTTCAAACATTCTGGCTGCGCTCATAACAGTGATAAATAAAGAAGTAAAATGTTTCTAGCGTTATATTACAAAACACCTGTGCAAAAACAACAAGACAGAAGGACGTGGAAAAAATCCAGCACGACACAACTCAATAGTCCTACACCTGACTAAATAAATAATAATTTAAACTTTAATTTATTGACTCAGCATTGCTCATTGTTGGTCAAGGCCCGGAAGAAAATTGCCAAGAAGACGAAATAGGTCTAAAAATAATTTGAGCCAATATTGGTTTTCGCTCGGTTATTTTGAAGTTTATTTGGTGAGTTTGTGCTTATGAACGTACTACATTCCAGGTTCAAAAGTTTGAAAAATGAATTCGGTTTTGGTCGAGTTCAGTAATATAACTAAAAATTAGATTTACCCATAAAAATCGGGCTCAGTAATCCGCATATACAGGGTGTCCCCGTTATCGGTGCAAATATTTTAAGTGGCGATAGAGTACCTTTTTCTAAGAAAAAATTTCAACTAAAACTTTTAAAATCAATTGCTAAGCAGATATCAACACTTACTTGATTATTTTACACTTCTGCATTTAAAAGGCTCTGTCGCCGAAAACATCAATTTTATTGTAAAATACCTTGAAGCTTTTTAATAGAGCATAAAATTCTCTACAAAATTGGTACAAATCATTTTTTTTTGTCTACTGTTATAAAGCAGTTTGTATAAAAAAATGTTAAAAAGTTAAATACGTTAATTGTTTCTTAAGACTGCAACCGCTGTATCTTTAAAACGAAAGGTTGTACAAAAAAAACGGGGGCCCATTCTGGATAGTAAATTTTATGGGCTACAACTTTGATTCAGTAAAATTTTTCGGAAAATCAAACCGATTTTCCGGAAAAGCTGAAAATAAGGAACAGAGTATAAAAAAAGTTCCAAGAAATAATGTTTTGTATTTAAAAATGCCATAGCATCGGCATTATTCATAATATTATGTGGATCGTCATCAGTTTTAAGGGTTTCTGTGAAGTATGAAATTATTTAGAAAACTACCTCGAACCATTTTTTTGAGGAGCTAACGAACAAATTTTACAGAACATTGTAAAATTGCATGTAAGTTATTTAAATTTCTAAAAACGACTATAACTATTTTATAGGAAACAAAATAGAGCAACACTTTTTGGATTTACGTGAATTAGCAACGTTAGCAGAGTTGAAATTTTTTAATCGAGTTCAGTTTTTTCGTTATATCGCGCAAGCCATGGAATTTTTATACAAACATTTTTAAAACACACTTCTAAATCACTAACCTTTGTTTTATTTAATCAACCTTGTATTTTTATTTTTTACGGAGATAGCGATAGTGCCAAATCAAAAAGTAAAACATTCTGTATAATATGTTTATGTGACTGGACAGTTAAATCCAATCAATCTGCCATCTGATTTTATTTTTAAACCTTACTAGTGCCATTAAAAAAAATTATTAACGCCCTTGTATAGCACGTTAACATAACGATACCCGATAACGTTATAATAACGATTCAACTATAATTTTTTATACAATAACGTAACGATATTTTTATAACGTTATATAACGTTATAATAACCGATAACGTTTCGTTAAAAGTTATTTTGTATCGTTATTATCTATAAATTAAATTCTTATATGGCGATCTTTTTATTTTCTGAAGATATAATATTTTGTTTGTATTTAAAAAATTAAAATGAAAATAAAATATCTCAACCTCAACGTAATTTTGTAGGTACTATTTTTTAAATTTACATTTACAGATCCCAAAAATAATTTCAGAGTACAAATAAAAATTATTTTTATACAGCATGTTTCTTAAATAATGTGAAAAAATTCGGGAGGTGATACTTAATCGAAAATTAAGAGGGGTCTTTCATATGTTTTTTTCTTTAGGGTCTCCTTTCGGAGTTACACCCCTCTAAAGGCGATCGGTAAAATTTGGTTTTTATTTTATTTCTCAAATTTGGATAAATGTGGGAGATTTATACTTATAAAAAGGTTTCCCATAGTAATATTTTTAATCATCTACCACCTTCACAGGGGGCTGAAAAGTGCACCCCCTGTTGGTTTTTTTATCAGGACTTTTTGGTGGGTTGAAATCTAGTAATTTTAAATTTTCTTTAAAAACTTGATTTATTTAGAAGTTTTTTTTATTCTTTAACTGTTCTCGTTAAATCTACAGTTTTTGAGTAAAAAATTATATGAATGAACATGAACCATCAAATATTTCAATATAAAACGATATTGGATAGAAGTGACGGGCATAATTCATTTTGACGCTTACGCGGCGACAACGCTAAAACGCCCGTCAATTCTACCCAATATGAACATAAACATCATATTTACTCATTTAATTGTTTACTCAAAACTGTAAGAATTACGAAAACTAAAAAATAAAAAAGGTTCTAAATAAATCAAATTAACAAAATTTTTTTTGCAAAATTCCAAAACACCAAAAAGTTCTGATTAAAAAACCAACAGGGGTCGCACTTATCAGCCCCCTATGAAGGTGGAAGATGATTGAAAATAATTATGGGAAACCTTTAAATAAGTATAAAACATCTACCAAATATCATTCTCCTACATTTATCTAAACTTGAGAAATAAAATAAAAAACTAATTTTATCGCTCCCCTTTAGGGGAGTGTAACTCCGAAAGGAGACGTCTAAGAAAAAATTGTTATATAAAAGACCCCACTTTATTTTCAATAAGGAATCACCTTCCGATTTTTTTCGCATTATTTAAGAAACACCCTGTATATCATAATTTATGTAACGTTAAATAACGTTATATAACGTTATATAACATAACAATTCATTTTTTTAACGTTATTTATAACGTTATGTAACGAAAACAAATAATAAATAACGTTATACAATAACGTAACGATTTAAAACGTTATTCCATCCCTGATTTGAATATATTGTAATTTTTTCCATTTAAAACCTTTAATGTTAGAGTGATTTCTAAAAATTAATAGGATAATCGAGGTGATAATGATCAAAACTTGGGCAAATAGACTTTTTCAAACGTGAAAAGTTTTTAATAATCCCAAAAACTTTCGGTTGGATACTCGTACTCATTAAAAATATTATTTAACAATTGTAATCCATTCATGATTAATTTGTTACACTTAAGAGATACCAGCATAAGTGAAGTAATTATTTTTTATGATACCAATTACTGAGTTTTGACCTTTAACCAAATTAGTCACCACGATATTTAATTCCCCAGACATGTGATGTGACACGCCAGGCCTATTGCTACTGGTTGCATGCATAGCGTCGTGTACTTGGTGAAGATTCCCCTCTGTTTATTCTATATATAACACATAGCGTCGCTTTTTAAATTTAATTTACAACGTTAATACGCTACGGTCACTTTCGCTCTATCGAATTGTGCTCTTGTGATTTGTTTTTGACACAGGAATTAATTTTTAAATAAGGTGAGTTCATTTTACATATTATTGGAATATATTATAAAAAACATTTCGCGGTCTTTAAAAAAAAAAAGTATTCGTTTGCTATTTTGCTCGTTCAAATAATAACGTTTTGGTGTGTGGGTTCTTTCCAAATGTATACGTTCTTGTCTGATCACATGAGCAACGTCTGATTTATTAGGCAAAATAATAGTAACAATTTTTCAAAATTTAACCAACATTGCCAAAATGTAATGTTTTAGTTGAAAAGTTATGCTTAAGTTAGCAAATTTTTAATTTGTGTGATTTTTACTTAAAACCAGGTTAATTGGGTTAAGTAAAGTCGTTTAATTCAAAGAGTAAGATGAACAAACAAAACAAATCTACAGTCTTTTTTTCAAGAAAGTTAGGTTAAGGTTAGGTTAAGGTTAGATTAAGGTTAGGTTAACGTGCAACAAAATACAGGGATAAAATGCATGGGTTTTTAAATGGGGGTGAGGGGCTTTAGAAAACATTTCCTATCAAATAATAAAAATCTAAAAATAATTTGGGAATATTAAAGAATAAATGTAAATATATTAGTTAATAGCAGGGATGGAAAACGTAACCTAACGATACCCGATAACGTTATAATACCGATTCAACTATAATTTTTTATACAATAACGTAACGATATTTTAATAACGTTATATAACGTTATATAACGTTATAATAACCGATAACGTTTCATTAAAAGTTATTTTGTATCGTTATTTTCTATAAATTAAATTTTTATATGGCGATCTTTTTATTTTCAAAAGATATATTTTGTTTGTATTTTAGAAATTAAAAGAAAATAAAATATCTCAACGAAATTTTGTACTATGTTTTAAATTTACATTAACATCCCAAAAATAATTCCAAAGTTACAAATAAAAATTATTTTTATAACATAATACAGGGTGTTTCTTAAATAATGCGAAAAAAATCGGGAGGTGATTACTTATCGAAAATTAAGGGGAGTCTTTCATATAATTTTTTTTCCTTAGACGTCTCCTTTCGGAGTTACACCCCCCGAAAGGGGATCGTTAAAATTAGGTTTTTATTTTATTTCTCAAATTTGGTTAAAAGTAGGAGAATGGAGAATGATATTCGGTAGATGTTTTATACCTAGTTATTAAAAGGTTTCACACAGTTATATTTTCAATCATCTCCCACCTTCACAGGGGGCTGAAAAGTGCGAACCCTGTTGTTTTTTTTATCAGAACTTTTTGGTGGGTTGACATTTTGCAATTTAATTTTTGTTTTTGAAAACTTGATTTATTTGGATTTTTTTAATTCTTTAACTTTAACCAATATAAAACGATTCATTTTGGTGGTTACCATGATGGTTTGTTTATATTCATATTGGGGAGAACTGACGGGTGTAATTCATTTTGATGTTTACGCGGCGACAACACTAAAACGCCCGTCAATTGTACCGAATATGAACAAAAAGAAACCATGGTAACCACCAAAATGAATCGTTTTATTTTAGAATATTTAATGGATCATGTTCACTCATTTAATTTTTTACTTAAAAACTGTAGATTTTACGAGAAAAACTAAAAAATAAAAAAAGGTTCTAAATAAATGACACTTAAAAAAAATATTTAAACTGCAAAATTTTAACTCACCAAAAAGTTCTGATTAAAAAACCAACTTTTCAGCCCCCTGTGAAGGTGGGAGATGATTGAAAATATTACTATGGGAAACCTTTCCATAAGCATAAAACATCTACCTAATATCATTCTCCTACATAAATCCAAATTTGAGAAATAAAATAAAAACCTAATTTTACCGCTCCCCTTTAGGGGGGTGTAACTCCGAAAGGAGACGTCTAAGGAAAAATTATATATAAAAGGTTCCCCTTAATTTTCGATAAGGAATCACCTCCCGAATTTTTTCGTATTACTTATGAAACACCCTGTTTATCATAATTTATGTAACGTTATATAACGTTATATAACAACAATTCATTTTTTTAATGTTATTTATAACGTTATGTAACGAAAACAAATAATAAATAACGTTATTTAATAACGTAACGATTTTAAACGTTATTCCATCCCTGGTTAATAGCCTTTAATTTGGTAACATTTCTAAAATCAGTGTATATGAATAAGTTAAGAATAATTTTTCTGTTCTATGTGAACTCTTTTGCAAGAAATATAAGACTTGTTTCGAGACCCTTCATATTGATAATCTTCTCATAAATAAAACTAATAACTTTAATCCATTTATAGTTAATTCAGGAAATAAAACAATTTAAATTATTTTTAAAACTACGTTTTTCTTATAAACTCAAGATTTATTTCAAAAGACAACTTATTGTCTAAGCGGCATTACGGTTGTTAAAATATGCATTTAAAGGTGAAATTGTTTTCATGTAATTATCCCAGAATAATTGTAACTTTAGTCTTCGTGTATTACTTCAAAACCTAAAAATATCAAACTCATTGTTGTTGTTTGCTTATGCATAGGTTACATATTTTAAAGATTATTGCGTCTCTTTTTGAGACCTGTCATTTATTTCTAGTTACTGTTCATTTTTTTCATTTGCATGTTATTGACTTTATGGTATACTTAATATTGTTTGTTTAGGCTAGGAAAAAAAAACAACGTGCGTAGGCACAAATATGCAATGTTACATGAACTTTCGTAGTTGTTTGCTGACCTAACAGGATATTTCGTTGCGTAACAATATTGTTAAAATGTTACTTCATGTTGCATCACACGACTCTTTATAAAATAATTTAATCCATTTATTGATTTTACACTAATTGGAATGCTTTTGAAATTTAAAATCTTAAATGGAAAATATGTTTAGAGTGGTACAATAAATAATGTTGGTCTCAAGTTTTTACTTTAAAAGTGTCTAAAAATGCACTTTATGCAGTTTTCTGTAGTTTCCACGCAATTTTTCTTTGTTTGCAAAATATTAAGGAATTAAAAAATGTTAAAATAAGTACCAGTAAAAACAAAATTAATTGTCACTGTAGCAAGATTGTTACCTGTCTTGAAATATACAATAATGTCGGGAAGTTAAACTGTCGGGGAGTTAGTTTTCGGGAAGTTGACCATGATGAAGTTGGCTGTCGGGATTTTGTCAGGTCCCCGTTTAGAACATATGTTTATCAACCCCCCAATGACCAGGTCAAACTTTGTTACATAGAGGACCAAGTGATTACTTTGTGATTCCAATGTTTATTGTCGACCATACGACCATGGATTGTAAACAAAAATTGTTTGGCATAAAAATGTTTGCTATAGACCAGTGTTTTTCAAACTTTTTACTCTAAAGACTCTTTTTAAAATTAAATGCTTACAGAGGATCCCAATGTATTGTTTTGTAGACAATCTTTTTGTTTTCTCCTGGCCTGGCAAATAAATTTGAACGATATTTGAACATTATGAAAAGGCTCGGGAACCCCTTCAGAAGGATTTCGGGACCCCCAGGGGTCTGCGGACCACACTTTGAGAAACTGCTATAGAATAACACATTTTATTACATGTTTACGTGACAGAACTGCAAAATCATAATAATATGGTAAATTTACGCTGAATTGATAGTGCATAGTTTCATTTATGTTCTGCTAGAATGTCTTATGCAAAACAGTTTTTTTTCAAGCGTTTCGCAGTTGTTTTGTTTTTTCATTCTTCTCATTTTCTCTATATTCTTAGGGTTTTCACACATCGTTTTCTATTTCTTCGTTAGGACGATAACCAGATACTTTTCAATATTTGATCACCCGCTCATACATACATTTTCTAAATCCGCCTCTGTATCAGCACGCCACTAAAGAATTCAAAAATGCTACTTTAAAATAACCACAAAATATGAAACTTTTTTTTTTCAAAATAGTTGATAGAAAAAGGTCATCAAAAGGTTATTACTATAAATGTTTCAAAAAACTTAATGATACATTCTTTTATTTTATGTCATCATAAATAAATCCAAAGCAAATAGCTTTTAAATATCAACAATATTATGAAGGTATATTACAAACTTAAAAAGCTTTACTAATGATGCATTACACCATTACAGTATGATAAACGTTTTGAAAATATTTGATATACAGGGTGTGTATAAATTGGCGGAAGCGCTACACGTGACGATGTTCTTCGTAAAATTCTAAGTCGAAAATCTTGATACAAAAATGTACCATGCTTCCTATGGCCTCAGGAACCATTTAAAGAAAAAAAAAATTTACAACATTGCATATATTGATTTGCGTTTGTACATTTTTTTATTAGCAATTTTTACTCAGATATTTACAATTTTTGTTCGAACTGAAAGCCTTCAGTTCGTAAACATAGCTGCAAACTTTTAGGTATCGTTAACACAAACTAGAAATAATTACGAGAAAAACAGAGTTGACAGCTAATGACAATGTTGCCATATGTATTATTTTCATTCAAATCAGTGATTTACATATTTTCAACACCAATTTTTGAAAGGAAGAACGCAATATCTAGAAAAAAATACTATTCGAAATTTATTTTTATTCCAAATTGCAGCTTTTTCATTTGCAAGTATTAAATAATAACTCTTATTAAAGGACTAAATTTCAAAACTTTGAGGACCTCTTGCAGACACAGCAAGCATGGTACAACATTTTCGTATTAAGATTTTCGACTTAGAATTTTACGATGAAGATCGCCACGTGTTGCGCTTCCGCCAATTTTTACACACCCTGTATATGTATTTCAAATTCAAGGCTCCACTTGGATTTTACTTATTCTAAGCTACGAAGTTGATCAAATTGGAGCAAAATTGCATTTTTTGGTATGAAACAAAAATCTAAAAAAAGAACGCTCTTCTTTTAAAACGTATTAAAGGGAAACTAAAAATATTGATATTAATTTTGTTTTGTATGTTGCCTTTATTTGTATCAAAAAACAAAAGCCACTTCTGCAAAGCAACTGTTGGTTTCCTTTAAGCAATATCAGATGTTTTGTCTATTCTATTTGTATAATACTTATGGGATGGGCGCTATATTGGAGTTTTGAACTAGTAATACTAAAATTATAAACAAAATTGTGTAATATACCTTTAATCAAATTTTAAAAACAATGGCCAAATTTAAAGTAACTGTATTAGTCAAGTTGTCATGATATATTTTGGTGAACATTTTTGTAATTTATGACTATTCTCAGATTTAATTAAACACTAAATACTTAACTTTACCCCAATATAATAGATTAATTAGCTGTTAAAATAGGTGTGATCCAATTTGGGATAAATATAGCAATTTATAACTAAAATATTAATCCCCACAATTTAGTAGTTGTCATACAAATTTGCTATACTTATAACGTAAATGACTTATTTATCACAAAAATATCACAGATAATTGATTTGGTTTTAAAAAACTAATTTTAATTTAAGTGCAGTTTTATCATCTTCAAGTATTGACCTTTAAAATTGGAAACAATGCTCGATTCAATTGGTTCAATAAGTCATAAAAACTTTTGAATACTTGTTTATTATCTCGAGGTTGTTAGATTTTATCTTGTTAGTGAAGCCCCTCCAGAATTTCGACGTTAATATTCGGTCACTGCACACTAGATTTTACACCAGTTCGTCAATAATTTTATTTTAACGTGTTGTATTTCGTTTTATTCCTACGTTTTTTGTTTAAGTAAGTATTTCGAATAATTTTATTCGTTTATAAGTTAAAAACGTTGCATTAACTTAAAGGTGGAAGTAAAAATAAAAACGTGACCTTCATTTATTAACGTAGTTAATAAAACGTGTTGTTAATTCTGCAATGTAATCCATACTATTTATATAAAAATTAATTGGGAGTATTACATAATGCATGTTATCGTTGTTTAGTCTGGGTTCCTTATTTTGCTTATCGCGTCTTCAAAAATTGATAAAAAATAATGCACAAACATACGATAGAAAAAATAGTACTCCTAATTCTTATTTGATTTCCATCATGTTTGCTTAGCTGGTGCATTACACAATTTGTTTATTTCAGATAAAAATGGCTTCCGAACAAAATTCTGAAGTTGCAGTTCCCGCTGCCTGCATCAGCTTGGAGTCCGTTAATAGGATAGCCAAACTTCCGGTTGTCGAGTCGACCATCCAAACGGCGACAACTATTTACGAAAGAGTGAAGGTACTATGATGCTTTTTTAAATAAAACCAATGAAATATCTTATGCTATCAGGATGATTCAAAAAATGTTTGATTTTATTTGCTATTTTTTTCGGTGTTAACAATGTGACTTCAAAATATTGTTTCGCGATAAATTCTTCATTTAACACAACCATTTACTTTATATGTTGTTGATTGGTAAATTTGTTTTGTGCAAAATATTAAAAATGTAAAGAATTTAAATATTTTTTTGGTCTTGTACACATGCAACTTATTTGAACTAATACAGTATTTTGAAAGTAAAAGCCACTTCCAAGGGATATTGTCCTAGGCTTCCATTTTAGTTTTGTTATCACTAAAATCAAATTAGGTTTATAACAATGCTGACACTTTTTTTAATGCAGTTACATTACGCAACTGTTTACTTCAACAAAATAATTGTTTATCAAGTCAATAAACTGTTATTTCATTACGTTTTTATTTTATTTGCTTTATAAACAATTTAGAAGTACGATCCAAAATCATTAAAGATTTTTTATTTTTAATATACATGTTTCATTACGAAATAAATTTGATAAAACTCCAATCCAGTGATTCATTTACGTAATACAAAGAAGTTCAAGTTAAAAATCAAATTTTTTTCGAAAATGCTGCTTACAGATAAACATCAACTGGACTAGCATTTTTTAATAACAAAATATGATTTTTAACGTATCTGTATACGAGAGTGTTTCTCAACCTTTTTGAACTTGCGTCTTTATATTCCATATTAATCTTATATTGTCGCCCTTTCAACATTCTTCTGCAGTTGCAAAAAAAAAGTCCTCGACTTGTTTGGTGACTAAAATTATAAAAGGTTCTCAAATTGTTTTTAAATCCATTTTACAATAGTAAATTACTGTTTCAATTTATAGTTTTCCCTTTTATTCCTTCGCCGCCCCTTCAGATATTTGGAGCCCTCCCTCTAGGGGCGCGCCGCACAGATTAGGAACCACTGGTATACGATAATTGAATATGTAGCGAATATTTAAATTAATAAACAATTGCAATTTTGTAGTCGCTACCAAAAATAACTCTTGGCTTAATTTTTTACAGGATTATAACTCAGTCACTCATTGGACTCTATCTACTGCAGAGAGCACTGTTACCAAAGTTGTAGAAGTTGGTAAACCCATTGCAGCTCCAATCGTTTCACATCTAGAAGGTCCAATTAAAAAAGTTGATGGTTTGTTATGTTCAGGACTGGACTATGTGGAAGCCAAAGTTCCTGCTGTGAAACTTCCACCTGGAGAGGTAAAAATATTAATCAATTTCCTTGTGGCTTTTCTGCATACCTTTATCTTTTCTTTTTCTCTACATTTGTAATCCTTGCCTAATGTATAAGTATGTTTTAATCTAAATTTACAATCTTCAGTAGTTTGAAAGGCACTTTGTGCAGGAATGCACTTACTCTTATTTTAAAGTAGTTTCTCAAATTAGAAATAGATTTTATCTTGTTCCATGAAGCATATTTGAATATTAGTCGTTTTTAAGTATTTTTAAAATTGCAACAATATGCGCAAAAAGATACTTAAGATTTTTCTGCACTATATTATCAACACAGACTTGATATTTTTATATTTCTTTTTCTGCACCCCTTTTATAGTTTCCTTTTCAAAGTTTCTTATAAAGCTTTGGCAAGCATGGTGTAGAGTAAGAGTAATGTTATTTATTTCAGCTGTTATTCCAGATGTACACTAGTACAAAAGAATATGTTAGTAGCACAGTTGTTCCTACTGTGCAATCCGCCTACACCTCTTCTGTTAAGCCCGCTGTTGATGTTGCCCGCCATTACGTAGAACCAGCAATCCAAGGTGCTATGCATATGGCAGAACCCGCCGTCCAAACTGCACGCAATATTGTCGAACCTTACGTCCAGCCAGCTATGGATAAAGCATGTGCTCTTAAAGACTATGGAGCACAGAAAGTTGGGGAAATGTTGCATCTTAACCAAGAAGCAAATGGAGGTAAAACAGACCCCTAATTATGATCATTTGCAGCTTGTGCAGTTATAGTAACCCTTAACACTAAAATTAAATCCATGTTGTTTTTGTCTAGATGCTGGCTTAGCAAAAATTTTAAATATCAGAGATTTAATTATTATTTTTAATTTTTTAGAAAATACTTCTATTTCTTCTATTAACAATATTGAATGTGCAGAATGCCAGGAGCATGGGGAGAAGAACCGACATCAATCTCCAAAAGCTGAAGAGGATCAAGGAATGTAAAATAGTTTTGTACTTTTATAAATATTTATGCTCATTTTTGTACAATTTATAAGTTATTTATAAGACTGGATTATTTTTTACGATATATATATATAGATTTGTACTATTAATTGTTATTGTTGCTTAAGGCATTAAAATTTTTCCATTTTGAAAACTTATTTTTTTATTTCTATAAAACCTAGTGGGTTGTTTTGTTTTACAAAATAGTGTTTATTTTGACATTTAAAGAAGCGATTATTTATTGTTAAAAGATTTTAACTTGCCGTTATCAAATATCGATTGAACTTGTGATTGTCAAGAAACGATGTTTTTAGAAATTGAAAAACAAAATTATAACATTAAAAATTGGGTAAACAATCAAAATAACTATTGGGGAATGGGGGTTACAAGTTAAGTTACAAGTTATAGTAGCATTATTTTGTAAATCGGCTATTATTTTAAGAGGTTTTACAAGTTTTATTTTTGTGTTTTTCATCCAATTTATTTAATAAATGAATAACAATAATTATAGAATCAATAAATAAATCAAATATTTCTCATAATATCATCTTATACAAATTTGGCTTTGCCTGTTTTTAATTTTTAATTACGAAATCCACACCAACTTTTGTTAATTTTCAGCTAATTAATTAATCTGAACATCCATACTATGATGAAATAACTATTTTGTTTTTTATAAATTGTCCACACTATGCGGCAGATAAACGAAGGATATTAATTGAAAAATTATATGAAAGTGATTGACCCAACTTGTGACAAATATATAATAAATATTTCATTAACTTTGTTATTACATTTTTACTACAATTTATCAGTTTTGTTTACTATCGTTTAGATTTTTTACACTTAAATATTATAAGAAATATTAAAAAACTATAAACACTGTTTTGATATACTTGTTATTTTCTATCATTAATTCTTTATGCCAAATAATCAGATTTTGCGTCAGTCTTGCGTCAATTCCAATCCATAGGCACACTGCAGCCTAACATATAGACAACCAACAAAACTAGCTAAAACTTTGATTTACAAAATTATTTTAACACAAAACTAATCAAGTAAATTGTATAATCATATCTCAGTCATTTAATTGCTCAAAGCTATTGAGTATTGCTAGATATGACACACACGCTCCCAGGATCTGTAAAAAACATAAATAAATCATTCAATATTTACACTACGATGTAATATATTACTTTATATAAAAGTTGAAAATCCATTTCAAAAAAGGAATTTGCAGAAAATTGAATTTCAAAATTAAGGAAGGTCAGCATTTGTTTAAATTTCTGAAAGAAAATTAAGTGTTTACATTTTTATTGTCCAAACAAATTACTGCGATAGAAAATTTGCCTATTTTTAAATATCTTAATATTTCTGTAATAATGGCAAGGAAACTAAGAATAGAAACAATTTATAGATCAAAGTAATAAAGCTCTTGCAAAATTTTCTGTTATGCCAAATATTCTTAATAACTTGATAAAAATACAGGCATATGTAAGTCATTGATTTGAGTTAATTATAATCATTATTTATTAATATTGTACTGTGATTGAATATTTGTTTTTGTTTCCTAATACGGTTTTAGATATTTGTTATCATTTTTACACGAATCAGTACCTACCTACATGTCAAATTTTCAATTAGTGTTTATTAGTATTGCTGGCTGGCTTTTCTGATAAAGATCTGGCAATGACTGCTCATGATTTTGGTTAGGGGGAACGAAACCGTGGACCGAACAAATGAATACACCTAAGTTGGTTAAACAGAACAACTTAGGAAGAATTTGTAAGTTCCAAGAAAAATTTGTGAACGAGTAGGCACTATTTTTCGAATATATTAGGATGTCGCATTGCACTTTTAATACAATGATAAATAAATACAAATACCGGGTGTAACTGAAATCAGGCTCACCCCCTTTTTTTTCTTTAGTTTTGAATTTAGACAAATGAAATTTTAGACATGTAACATATGCAAAAAACTGGATTATTTGAACATAGGT
Organism: Elmis aenea; assembly: GCA_947652605.1. NCBI lineage: Eukaryota > Metazoa > Arthropoda > Insecta > Coleoptera > Elmidae > Elmis > Elmis aenea. The sequence continues at coordinate 34,689,674 of OX393581.1, forward strand.
ACACTTTTGTTTCACTTCCGGTTTCGCCGGAAATGGCCATAACTTTGTTATTTTAAATGGAACACCCTGTATATTTTTACATTTTTGAAAAGAGGAAACGATTTTGGATTCAACTGTACTATTTTGGTTAATTTTTATAACCTCAAAAAATTTTTTGACAAAAATTTAATTTTTTATTAAGTGTGCCGTGACCCGCATAAATTGAATTTTTTTATGTCAAAAAGTGTCAGAAAAACGGTTTTGTAAATTTTAATTGACATTTGGGCTGCTTTAATAGACCTTAAAGGTTGCGAAATTGGTTTTTTGGCAAAAAGTCAATTTTTTTAAATGGAACGATGGTGGCTCATGCGGGTATTTAAATAGAGTATTTTCTGACAAATTCAACAATACCAATAACTTGGTATTTTTATTAGGAGCAGGCATTAAAATTTCAAATTATTGTAAGATTTTGGGAAGATATCCTAATAATCATTGTTGACTATGCCAAATGGCAACAAAACAAATGCTTTTTTTGTGTTGACTCTTTTCAAGACAATCACTAACAACTCAAAATTAATAGAAACTTTTAAGAACAAAAAAACTAATTTATTCACAAATTTGCAACAAAAATTAACTGCTTGTTAGCAAAACCTTATGGTATAAGTACATATTAATCACAATATTAAAGTAAATGTTCAAAGTGTCCTCCGTGTTGTTCTATACATAATAAAGCCCTAGCTTTTGTTGTCTCTAACACACAATCAAGTTGTTCTTGAGTCACGTGGTTAACGGCATTAATAACCCTATTTTTTAAATCTTCTAATGTAGCAGGCACTGTGTTGTAAACTTGATTTTTAATATGGCCCCACAAAAAAAAATCTAGCGGTGTTAAATCAGGTGACCTTGGAGGCCACTTGATGGGTTCATTAGTTCCTATCCATTTTTCCGCAAATTGATTGTTGAGGTGTTCTACTACATTTCTATACTTAGTTATGGGCAGGAGCTCCATCTTGTTGAAAAAACAATCGTTGAATGCGAGCTAACGGTAATTCATCTAACATTTCCTGCACTTCATTCTGCAAGAACGCCAAATAACGCTCACCCGTTAGTGTACCATCGAAAATAATAGGTCGTAAAATTGTGTTTCCCAACATGCCTATCCAAACATTAAATCCAAACCGTTCTTGAAAGTTGCGTTGTCTAACTACTCAAGGATTTTCTGCAGACCAATACCTAGTATTGTTTCTATTAAACATTCCATTATTAGTAAATCTGCTCTCATCAGAAAATATTATATTACGATGGAACTGCGGATTTTGTTGAATATTAGCAAGTAGCCAGTTGCAGTATTGAAGTCGACGATTATGATCCGTTTCGTAAAGATGTTGATTCAAAACATACTTGTAAGATTTAAACTTGTGTTTTTTTAAAATTCTTTGTACAGATTGATGACACACGCCATAATTAAACCCAACTTCTCTTGTTGAAGCCGTTGGATTTAATTGTACATACGCTAGTACGTCAATTTCAACTTCTTCACTAATTACAAATGTTTCTTCATCGTTATCCTCAGTTTGATAGGCGTTTTCAAGCTCCTGAAAATATTGCCTGCTTGGATGTCTTCGGTCGGGATACCGTTCCTGGTACAAGAACGCAGCTGCAGTAGAATTTCTTTTACACTCACCATAAACTAGCAACATGTCAATTTTATGTGATTTTGAAAAAAACGCCATACTTGTATTTTATATTGATTATTCTAAATTAAGAAAATCACAATGAAAAAACCAACCGTTTAATAAAGACTATTTTGACAGTTGTCAACAACAATGAGCATTTGTTTTGTTGCCATTGAGCAGAGTCAACTATGATTATTAGGATATCTTCCCAAAATCTTACAATAATTTGAAATTTTAATGCCTGCTCCTAATAAAAACACCAAGTTATTGGTATTGTTGAATTCGTCAGAAAATACTCTATTTAAATACCCGCATGAGCCACCATCGTTCCATTTAAATAAATGGACTTTTTGTCAAAAAACCAATTTTGCAACCTTTAAGGTCTATTAAAGCAGCCCAAATGTCAATTAAAATTTACAAAAACGTTTTTTGAACAATTGTTGACACAATAAAAATTCATTTATGCCGGTCACGGCACACTTAATTAAAAACTAAATTTTGTTTCAAAAATTATTTGAGGTTATAAAAATTAACCAAAATAGTGCAGTTGTGTCCAAAATCACTTCCTCTTTCCAAAAATGTAAAAATATACAGGGTGTTCCATTTAAAATAAAAAAGTTGGGTTCATTTCCGGCGAAACCGGAAGTGAAACAAAAGTGTACCTATGTTCAAATATTCCAGTTTTTTGCACATATTACATGTCTAAAATTTCTTTTGTCTAAATTCAAAACTAAAAAGAAAAAAGGGGGTGAGCCTGATTTCAGTTACACCCGGTATATAGTAGACCCTCGAACTTCGAACGGTTTAAAACTCGAACAAAAAATTCAAGGAAAGTCCAATTTTGAAATTGACCAAAAACTCGTACTTTGAATAATGAATTTCTTTTGATTATTTTTATATTATTTTTCATAATACTCATTAAGTAATATATCTCCTACTGTCCTACTATTATTATTATTAATTGATTATTACCGTAAAATTTCGCGTGTATAATACGCTTTAGTGTATATTACGCAAGCCTGATTTAGCTCATAATTTTATAGTAAAAATTGTGTATAATACGCGAGATTTTGCGGAATACAACATTTTTTATTTATGTACTATTATAAACAAATAGATTTAGGTAAGTATTAAAATTTAATATTCCTAAGTTTTTTGTGTTATTATTTACCAATATCATCTTTTTAAATAGGCACTTAAAAAATGTTTTATGTGGACTAAATTTTGTGGATCTGGAAACGATTAATTCATTTACATTATTTCTTATAGGGAAATTTAATTCCAAAAATGAATGACTTGAAAGTCAAATCGTTTTCAAACGGTTGTGTTTGAAAGTCGAGGTTTCACTATATTTGAAAAAGTAAGACACGTATGGGACTAAGCGGGGCCATCGTTATACTATGTAGTACGTATAAAGGTGCATTTAAATCAGAGCGAACAGAAGCGAACGAACGAATTCGTTCGGTCAAGCTCGCGCAATTTGCATGGCGAAGCGAACGCGAGCGAACGAATTCGTTCGCGTTCGCACAGGTTCCGTCGCGTGTCGGTAAACAAGCGAATCATCAAAGGAAGTTCGTGCTCGATTTGCATGGTGCATTTTGTAGCTAGCGAATTCTCTATCCGACATGGTTTGTTTTCAGGTTTTCACACTAGCGCGGATCATCAACGAATGCGAATATTCGTTCACATTGCATTGCGCAGAGAACGACCGAACGAACGAATACCTAAAAACCCGTTCGTTCGTTCGTTCGGTTCTGTTCGCTCTGATTTAAATGCACCTTTATAACGACGGCCCCGGGGTAAGTGATGGAAAACGTATAGCCATCCAGCCTTCTTCAAATAGTGGATCGAAGTGTATTAACTGCAATAAGACTTGTTGGTGCTTGTAGAAGATTATTACAATTTCCTAGCTGTAAATATGATTCGTGCTACAAGAACAGCGATGCTTAGCATTTTTGCACCTTTTTTAAATTTCTCCACATCAAAAAATGTAGTGCTGCCCGTTACAATTATTGAAGTTCTACAAGTAATTGTGGGGGCGATGCATTTTTTAAAGACATATTTAATCACATATGGGACGACAACTGTTTTTTTCTGGACATATCTCTTAAGTATCGCTTATGCCGTTAAGTACAATAGTTAAAAATGTTATGGTAATGTAACTTAAAAATTCAGACGGCAACGAAATGTAGATTACGTAATAGTATTTATTTATTTATTTACAAAGGACAGAACAAAACAGGAGAAGCCCAAATTATGTTCTCGTTAATAATAGAATACATCGGTTGTAAAGTGTGATTAAATTAAAATAAGATTACTTTAGAGTAATGTTTAAATGAATTAAATGATAGACTGAATATATCATTCTTTATGAATGTTTGGTTATATGAGTAAAGAATTCTGTTGATTGGCGAGTTAAAAAAGGCATTTGTGCTACAAGGTGTTATATAAAAGAGAGAATGGTGTCGTATGCCTAATCTCGGTACGTTAAAATTTATTAATGATAAAATATTAGGACAATCTATTTTGTAGTTAATAATTTTGTAAAGAAATATTATATCACTCAGTGTTCTACGAGATTTTAAGGAGAGCATGTTTAGGTCTTTAAAATGTTGTTCATATGATTTCTCTGGAAGTTTGTATTTTTTTTTGCAAAAATGATATGAATTTCTTTTGAATTCCCTCGATTTTACTATCGTAGGTGTCATATTGTGGGTTCCATATGATAGAAGCAAAATTTAAAATACTATTAACATAGGAATAATAAAGTGTTCTAATAGCATTAACATTATTGAAATGTTTTGAGGAGCGTATGATGAAGCCAAGCATTTTAAGAGATTTATTCTTAATGTATTCGATATGTTCCGCAAAAACGAGTTTACAGTCTAATAAAATTCCTAAGTCTTTTACCAATGTGGTGTTCATCAGAGTTGCATTATTCAAAGAATAGTTATATAGGATTATATTTTTGTTTCGTGTAAAATTAATTTTATAGCACTTACTAACATTCAAGGCAAGTTTGTTTATTTGACAGTATTTTTCTAATCTGTGGAGATCCTCTTGTAGCAGTAGACAATCGGTAGTATTTGTTATTGTTCTAAATGTTTTTAAATCATCAGCGTATTGTAGGTATTCACAACTTAAGGGCGTAATGCTCGTGTTAGTTATGAGACATGTTGTAGGGTATACATTACTCGTTTATTAAAAAAGGTAATCATATGAGGAAAAAAGCCTTCAATTGTCGATGAACTAATTGATGTCCCTACGTTATTCAAATTTTTTTTTTTTTTTAAACAAGGCGCAAAAAAATTGTTTAAAATTGCCCATTTTGATAGTTCAGTAATATTGTAAAAATTTGTAAATAATCAATATATGAGGACATAGATACTTACATTGAAACTTTTACTTTACAAATCAGTTTTCCTGTAAATAATATATTTACAAATAACATTGCAATTCTTATGTAACAAGTGCATGTTTTGCTAAAATATCAAATACACATTGCCTAACTATCAGGCGCTTTGCAAGGTATCGTTGTTTTTTGTGGCATTAAGATAAGCTACACTGTAAAACTAGGTATTTAAATGTTTTCTTATCGACTAGCTGACTAGGGACTAACTAAATAAACACGCAAGTGATGAATACTATAATATATACAACTTATAATATTATGTATGAATACAAACAAACGACATTACTTAAATTTAGAAATGGAAAAATAATGTTTTAACAAAATAAATTATATATGTACAACTTAATATTATACAATATAAACAAACGAAATTACTTAAATTTAAAAATTAAAAAATAAATATTTAATAAAATAAATCTTATAATAGTTTAATAAATACATTTTTAAATTTATATATGTTTAATAAAATAAATCTTACAATAATTTAATAAAGAAATGTATACGTTACATACTGAGGTAAACCTATCTTTCTAATTATTGTGATATTTACATTCATATAAACTATTATTAAGCGATTTATTAAAACAATCGATACTACTTAAATATTTTAGTAATTTTAACGGTAAAAATGAAAATTTTGAATTTACTGTTTTAACGAAGATTATTTAGTTTTTAATTTACATGCTGATGTACCATTGTTTCTTTTTTTTATCCGGGTGCTTTTATAACAATTTTATTAAAATACTTAGTTACTAATTTTGAATATTGCAATGCAAACAATCATCTCAAATCTTTAAATGTTTTTTTTTTAAGATATTGGGGATCAATTATTTCTGGTAAAAAGCATTTATAAAAAAAAGTAGATAGTTGATTTACCATGTTTTCTTCCCAAAATTTATTATCTTTATATATTTTTTCAACTGCAAAGCCAAAAGGTGTCCAAATTACAAACATGCAATAATTTTTTTGTGCGACATGCAGTTGTCCCTGTACTTGATAGTAATAATTGTCCCTTCTTTTTAGTTTTAATTCGCCATTTTCTACCTCAGCATATGAAATTTTTTTATTATTAATCGCTTCGAGTGGTGTACAAGACGATGCATTAAAAGGACATTTTATTTCGATGATACCGTCATTGTCTATAAGACCATCGGGGGAAGCCGCTAGAAAGTTATAGTTTTCATCAACAAATAGACCACAATCGATAATTTTCAAGTTATATTTTTCCTCAAATTCCCGAATAGCTATTCTTTCATGGTCTTGGCCCCAACGAGTAGCTTTGTTTCCAATAAAAGTAGAATAAAGTATACTTTTAAGCGTATTCCCACAGTTTGTTTTCTTTCTTAATTTACATATTCTGCCGAAATTTGATGCAGTTAGTCGAATAGATCTTTCTTGCCTCCATAATACGTTATTTTGTTGCCCAATGCTACTTCTCTCAAGGTCTTCCCGTTCTTGTTTGCTTTTTATTAACGAAAACAAAAATTGATTTTCGGCCTGCATATATTATTTTGGTGATAAATCTGGAATATCGTCAACGGCACCATAATCTGAATCGGCAGGCGCTGAAACAGTCTGTTTCTTTTTGTAAGCCGTGGGAAATAATTCCCTTCTACATATTCTCCATGTTTGACGATGTTCCAGACTCTTTATATATTTTTTGGTGAAAAATCCAGGACTACGGTTTTCAACTTTTTTATGTATTGCCCTGGAAAGTTGGCCAGCTTCTAAGTTGAAAGAAATAGAAGCAGCTTCACACCGCGTCTGGTAGGAACCTCTTCTACCGAAATGAACGTATTTTAAATTATGCATATCAACACTTCTTAAAAATCCTTCAACAATTATATCAGCTTCCATTCCTGTGGAAGGTCTATCCCAATTTTTAAAACAATTATGTACAGCAACAATATTATTTAACGACTCGGCACGTGCACATACGCTACAATATTTATTGCGTATACCAATAAATAAAATTTTTCCAGTCCTTTGTCCAATTATTACTCCGACACCTGATGAAGCATTATAATTAGTCCTATAGGATCGTTTACTCCATGCTCCATCTGCTACAACCTACAACTGTAATCATAGGTATGCCATCGGAATCAACTCTTCCATCTTGGATTGCTAATTGAGCTTCCTGTTTTCCGGCATTCTCTATGACCTCCCATGCTATGTCATGGATAATATACGATAAACTTTCTTCATTTTTAGCAAACATATGTGGTCCCAGGTCCCATACATGAATTATCACACACTGAAAGAAATTCGCGCATTTGTGCATATCCAGCTCCTGTCGAAACATATCCCATTACTGCTGCTTTATTAATATCCATTGCATTTTCATCTTCATCTGAATTTATGATTTTACTAGTATGACACATTTTACAAGTCACATTAAATTTACTTTTTAAGCCAAGTCTTTGTTCATTTGTTATATGTAAATGTTCGTTACTGCAGTTGAATATTCTTAAATGCGGGAAATTGATTATTTCTTCGAAAAACATCTTAATATTTACAATTCTTCGTCCAGAAAGTAAAAAGTTTTGACTAAATAAAAACAATTTATATTAATATTAACGACTCATTTGTTAAAGCTAGATTTGTACTAAATACCTTTCTGCAACAGAAGGAACAGATTTAAATTCATCATCTGTTATCGCCATGTCCATGATAATGTTATCACCAGCAGATTCTTTAGAAGTTGAAGATGCAATAATGTTAACTTCAGAAAATTGTAATGACGTTGAAGGTGCAGTATTTAACAATTTTTTAAGGTCTGCATTTCTAAAAAAATTATTTTCATGTATGGTTGAATAAATGTAGTGAAATTCTGAGTAGAGGGTGTTTATAAACATTATGGTGATGCACATAAGCGCTTCATTACAGAAAACAATCGTTACATACTAAATTTAAAACGAAATAAAAGATACTCTGGTATTACGGACAGGACGATTACAAATTACAACCATATGATTTATTTGGTTTTTAAAAAAATTTTAATTGTTGTGATCGTCCTGTAATACCAGAGTTTCTTTTATTTAGTTTTAAATAATTTAACGGTCGCAAACAAATACATTTAATAGTTACATACTTAAGTAAAAACAAATAAATAGTTAAAATGGGCAACGTTTACGTTCATAATCATTTTTTAGATGTAAAATGTTGTCTAAATATTAATTAGTGCAAATGCACTAGTATTTTCTTTTTTATAATTACTTGCTGAACATGTTATAGTTACATTTTTCAGTAAAATTCAAGTAGATAATTCTAGTATGACAAAATAACTGGCGTATTCGAGATTTATATTTATACCAAGCACTGGTTTCTAATGTAGTGAGAAAAATTATTTAAAAAATTTGTGTTTATGTTTATAATATATAATCCTAAAAGCCTAATACTCGGGAAATGTAACATGCATTAATGTATAAAATCTATGAGTCGTCCGCTTTTTTAAAAACAGTGTACCATAACTCATTCGGGCAATTAAGCTGTCAATCCAACAATGAAACATCTACCTCCTAACATCTATGGATACGTATACTTATGCTACGTCAATAACGCGATTTATATAAGTTCATCTCATTCAGAACTATGTTGACTCTCTCGTAGTTAAATTTTATTTCGTTAGCATTACACCCTTAAAAAGCAATGCTGTATGTCATTGACGTAAATATTAAATAGCAATGGTGCTAAGAGACTGCCCTGAGGGACTCCGGATGTTACTTTGACAAATGTAGAAATGAAACCATTTAATTTTACAGCCTGTGATCTATTAGATATGTATGATTTTATCCATCTTAAAAGATCTCCACAGATGCCTATGTCGTGTAATTTGACTATTAAAATTGAATGATCTAACCGGTCGAATGCCTTACTAAAATCCGTATATATAGCATCGGCCTGTAGTCTTTTATCTAATGACTTAAGAACATATTCAGTAAATGATACCAGATTAGGCTCAACTGAACGACCTGGGGTGAAGCCATGTTGTTGACTGGAAATATAAGGTTGAAATATAGTAAAAATGTTATCATACATTACAGACTCAAATAACTTTGCTGTGCAGCAGAGGATAGAAACAGGTCTATAGTTTTCTGCTTGAGTTTTGTTTCCGGATTTAAATATTGGGACCACGTGAGCTTGTTTCCAAATTAAAGGAAATCGGCACTCTGACAACGACTTGTTAAAAAGTATAGTGATTGGCTTTGCTAATGATGAGGAACAGTTACGTAAGATACGTGCAGATAGATAATCTGGCCCTGCTCCCTTATTGACATCAAGCTTTATTCATAAGCGACTCAACCATTTCAACGGTGATGGTTGTTTTATTGCTCGAAAAGTAGTTGCCTTTGGCGTCTATAGGTATTACCATTTTTTAACTCGCCATCAATGAATACTAATGTAATGTATTGTGTATGTATACCATAATTTTATAACAAAGTATGATAAAAATTTGTTCATAGATACATCAATTAGTAACATTGTTTAACTTTAAACTTTAAAAAATTAATTAATAAGTTAACAGTCAAAACAAAAATAATGTTACCGACAAATGTAGGTAACGTCACCCTATAGATAGACCCAGTACTGAACACTAGGGGTGGGCGATGGGTCTCGGAACATTCTTCGCCCACAATTCTTCACCCACAATTCTACGCTTACAATTCTTCGCCCACAATTCTTCGCCTCCATAATTCTTCGCCTACACAATTCTTCGCCGCCACAATTCTTCGCCCACAATTCTTCGCCGCCACAATTTTTCGCCGCATACAAGCATATCTATCACAAATTTCATTTGTAAATGTGATTGTTTTTATTTATAACGTAATTTTTACAGATTATTTTACATTAGCCTAAAGTTGTTTCTTGTATATTAATACTTCTTTTTTAATAGTAGGTATGTTTAAAAATTGCTAAATAAATACCGTATGTTGTGATTTTTAATCTTGTTTATCTTATTACAGTATGAATAAAAATTAAATTAACCTCACCTGACCTGGCCTAACCTAACCTAACCTAACCTAATGTAAAATAATCCGTAAAAATTACGTTATAAGTAGAAACAATCACATTTACAAACAAAATTTGTGGTATGCTTGAATGCGGCGAAAAATTGTGGCGGCGAAGAATTGTGGGCGAAGAATTGTGGAGGCGAAGAATTGTGGGCGAAGAATGTTCCGGACACGGTGGGCAATATATCAATAAATATCGATATAATTTTGATATCGATCTATCGATATATCGATACATTGATATTGCAATATATCGATATTTCATGGTATGGACAACATAACTAAGGGCGAGAAGCGTTTTTTTTTTTAGGTCACCAGCCTCTTTTTTCAGTTTTTTATTAACTTCATTAGCTCCCCGAATATCGACATCGAAATTTCGATATCGCCCACTCCTACTGGACACTGAAAAAAAACGTAGGGGGCAAGTCTGCTATGCGTGAAAGTGCAAGTCACATAATACTTAAAAGCCTTTTAATATTTAAGAAACTTAAGGATAATGAATTAAGCTGTCAAACCCCTAATAAACTAATAATTTTTATTATATCTAATCTAAATAGCATTAGGAATAGGTCCCACCACATTGCACGTGCATGTATGTTATTAATGTTTTACTTTTAACCCCAAAATGCAAAGTTCTGATTAGCTGCATTTTGTAAACTGTTACGATTCAAAGTAAAATAAGTTAAAGTTGAATCTTGTAACTCACGTAGTTAAGGCGTTTATACTTAATAAAGTTTTTTAAAAACATAAAGTTCGTTTTCACGAATTTAACTTGCACGTTTGTTAACAGGGCCGGATTATAGCATAGAAAAAAAAAGTTCAGAGCCCGCTTTTTGAAGGAGTGCAGTGATCAACCAGAAAAAAATCTTGATTTAATAAAGGATTGATACAATAAAAGTATTTTCCTAATTTTCTCAATAGAAAACTACACAGACTTAATTTATGCTACAAGTAGGGATTGCAATCCCGATCAAATTTTACGATCCCGGGATTTCGGGATTGAAGATGTTTCAATCCCGGGATCCCGGGATTATATATAATGTGAAGTATTTGCTTAAAAACAGAAGCTAAAGCAGTGTATATATTTTTTTTAGAATTACATAACATAAATTTGCTGAAACTGTTAAAAACTTAAACAAAACACAACTTTAATTCACTAATAATTTCAAAAATAGACTGTTTTATAAGTTATAAAAATAAAAGAAATTAGGATGATTATTATATTAGTACAAAAATGTTTTTAAATTTTGTTATCATACATAAGACATAACATAATTGTAAATAATTATAACACAAAATTGTATTCATATTATTTGAACATTTATTATTTATTCTCTTTTTCTTTTTGAAAATGTGCTCGGAGGAATAGTAATGCATCTAAAGTATGGTCATTTAGCCTACTTCTTATTTTATTTCCCAAATATGCAGCAGCAGAAAACGCCCTCTCAGGTTCGATGCTTGCTGGTGGAATTGATAACAAATATTGATACACTAATTCTAAGTTATATCCTCGGTTTCCACCATTTTCAAAGAGATTCATTTCTTTTTTTATTGTTGCCATCAAATTAAAAGTTTGTGTTTCTGGTTCAGGGGCCCTCATACTTTTTGATATCTCTTCTTGTAGCTTTTCTTCCAAAGACAAGGGCGTACGAACTTGTGAATGCACATCCATAACATTTTCTTCAACATGTTCCTTACCAGATTTATTTAAATTATCTTTATTTACAACGGTTAGTCTTTCGGTAAGTTTTTTTATCTGCTTTCTAATAATGGCATGAGAAGCAATTCCAACACACATTTGTTTCATCGTTCTCGAAATCATATTTCGGATTTTGAAGGTATTTTAATACACCAGATATTTCTTCACGGCGTCTTTGTTCCATTCAAGTTTTTAATGATTGGTTCATTTTATTAGCAAAATGAGATTGTTTTTGAAAAATTTGTTGAAATAAAAATATGAGCACCGCATCTGCAGTACATAAATTGGCGTCTCGTCTACATAAAGCATCTACGGCTAATTTAATTGGCACAAGTACTTCTATTATTTCCGAAATAAGCACAAAATCATTTTCGTTTAAGGAATAGTATATTGTACAACGAGTGCTGAAAGCTGAAATATTCTTTCAGCACGAGTTGTACACTATGCTTTTCCGACGACCATTTAGACATAATCATTAATTCTGCAAAAAAATTGTGAAAATAACATTTTTTTGACGTTGGTGACACTTGACATTTGTGAGGTTAGATTTTCTTCACGTTAACTTGACAGCGCGTTTAGCGTGTGTAATGTAGCGGAAATCGTCACTTTACACACGCAAAGTGCACTTTGCACACAATTTCCGGTGTCATGCGCAATTTGTCATTTTCAGTAGTAGTAAGTCGTGCGAAATTACTCGCTTTACATAGTGGTCGTCGGAAAATAGGATTTTTCAAGTCAATTAAAGCTTTTTGTATACATGTTTTTAAAGCAAGGAAACGTTCCAGCATCGATAAAAGAGAGTTCCATCTTGTTTTGCAATCCAATATAAGCGAAAGTTTCCTACCTTTTTCTGCTCTAACATATTTCTGTAAGATTGTATCATTTTTTGTCGGAGATCGTTTAAAAAGAACAACTACCTACTTTACGAAGTTTTTTCACCAAGTCATTGATATTTTGGTCATCGAAATTTAAATCCATATTTGTACTACCATCATTTGTTGGAGGAAGGAAATCTAATCCCATTTCCATGTCGATATTTCCTTCGTCCTCGTCATCCTCGTTGTCATCAGAAGTATCTAAATCATCAATATCTTGAGTTTCCTCCAAAGGTGCTTCGGAATCGGTTTTTTGCGTAGAACTTTTTTTTATAAAGAACATCACAAACTGCAAGATGAATACCATGGACTAAACACAACTGATGTTCAGCCTCTACAATTTTTCCAACACGAACCATTACATTTGGGCCATCCGTAACAATAGCAACGATGTCTGTATCAATATTCACATTATGCTCATTTAAACGAGTTTTTAATACCTCAATACATTTCTCAGCTGTCATAGACCCATATACACGAATAAGACCCAAATTACAATGTTTATTAGGGATATGTACATTAATATTCATGTATCTTTTATTTGTTGTAGAGGTCCACTCGTCAAAGCTCAAAGAAAATCGTGTACCCAAAACTTTACCTTGATTAACTTCTTTGGAAATTAACTGTCTAATCTTTAAACTGTAATTCATTACTTGCCTTTTAATAGAGTTTGCTGATTTGGGCAAATTTTCGAAACCGCTAGAAATCAGTAATTGCCTTAAATCTTTTGATGTTATAAATACATTAAAAGTAAGTCCATCTAGGGCTGTCATGCGGGCCAGTGTTTCGTCTAAGGTGGATTTTTTTTCGGATACAAAGTAATGTGTTATTTTTCGTTTCGTAGGAGGTATATTACTGGTGCTGGCATCATGGTACTCTTGACTCGGACCAGGTAAATTTTGGTCAGCCGAATTCACTTTCAAATTATGCCTAGACAATAAATGCGTATGAAGGCCTTTTGTAGAACCACCCATTGTTTTTAGGATAAATCCACATTTCTTACATTTCGCTGTTTTATTATCCGGGGATTTTAAATAGTGCGACCACACTGATGTTAAGTCTTTGTCCTTCTTATGTAACATATATGATGGGCCCTTTTCAGACATATTTATCAGGGTATCTTTTTAAACGCTATTTTATTATATTAATTTAACTAATTACAAATCAAGAATCAATACTTTCAATAACAATACGCGAAAATGCTTTCGATTCGAAGTGATACACGTAGTTTCGTATACTGACGAACAAGACTAGACATAAACAGAGCTCGGCGAGCGGCGACCGGCGACGTAAACGAGCTTAAACTTGCAAAATTGCATCGTTCAACTTATTCACGTTTAGTAGATACCAACTAGGAGCAATTTTTTTTTACAAAATAATGTATTTATAGTAAAATTTTTTAAATCCCGAAAATCCCGGGATTCTACATTTTAAATCCCGGTATTTTCGAGACCAAAAAGCGACCGGGAACCCGGGATCCCGAATCCCGGGATTGCAATCCCTAGCTACAAGGGACTCCGAAACAAAAATTGTCACAACCATAAAGGGTTTCTTAAAAAAGGGTTCAGTTGTTTTTAACAATTTAAGCTCACTTACATGAACGATGGACATAACTTCTTGTGTAGGTACTTACCACGTTATTAAACATTTTAGTCTGAAAATACTTTTCCTTCGCCGTAACTATAAACTTTTGCCCTTCTTCTTTTATTCCACTATAAGCCATAATAATCGAAAAAATGTGAATGCTATGTACAACAATCCACGTTACAGATATATACAAAGATAAAACGTCATTATGTCCAGGATATTGTATGTAATAATATATCAAAAATAGTTTGTAAAGGTTAAACATAATCCACACAAAAGCATTAGTTGTTAAAATTAATAGAAAAACTCCACATATCTTGCTCAACTTCGCAGTGGCTAATCGTAACTTAACGTGCAAACTCAGCAAAGTTTTGAAATCAATCGCCCGGATTTTCAGTAACTTATTAACGTTTTTAAATTGTATTTTGAGCAGTACAGTAATGTTAACGATATTTAAAATCGATACATACACAAATACTTCCGAGAGAGTAAAACCAATCGTGTCACTCACGTTCTTTTTTTTAATATCTACAGCGATGATGGCTAAAACCAACAAAACAAGCAGTGATAATTCACATCTGACTAAGTTGTTAATTGTTAATTTGTTTTGTAACTTTTGGGTTTTAGTCAAGTATCTATTAACAAATAAAATAGCTTCCAAGACTTTAATTATTTTTTTCTGGTATATTAGGTGCATGAACATGCTACTGAAAATTACCGAAGTTATTAAAAAACATGCACCAATGTACACTGCGCGAATAATTAAAATATGTTTAATGTAGTCCACAATTCTAGGCAATTTTGCGACGAATAAAATCAACCATAATAAAACACCACGAAAAATATACCAATTTGATGGTTTTGAGTACTGAACTTTTACGAATTTTCGATTCGTTAGAAATGTAAACGCCGTTAAACACATTGCCTTGCTCAAATAAAACAGTATTTTAAAATATTTGGAATTAAGCATTTTGCATTTACAGTAAGATTATTGAGAAGAATTTAACAACAATATTATGAGTCACAATTGTGAAGACAAATGTGGTAGTCGTTATAAATAAGAACGAAATCAATCTAATAATAAAGTGTTTGCTTATTCATAGTGCGTGAAGTGGAGTCACTATTGTTCACTCCTAGAAATTTATTGTAATGTATTTTTCATGTCTATGAGGTGTGACGATAGAATTGTAAACATTTAATACCAATATGAACTAAGTTTCCAGTCTGGTTTCCCTTTTCGGGGTATCGTTAAGGTCATGATTACTATTATACTGTAATGTTCACTCCAAGTTTAAAACTTTTGATTATGTTTAGATTCAGATGCCAACAAAATTTTGATATTAGTATGATCCTAATCACCAAATTATATTTTAGAGGAATCTGTCCAGTCAATATGCGCTGTTATATGAAGAATTTTAACATTCTTTTAAAATTTTGAAAGAAACTCAATTAATTTCCAAATAAAATTATGACTTTTTTAAAACTACAACGATAAATTATTAAATTTTTTCAAATATTAATTTGGAAAAATAGAAACGAATAAATCAATTATGAATCTAATTTTAATACCTACTTGGAAATAATTTTGTGACAAAATCTAAATCTGAGCTAACTTTCAGTAAAGATTATAATTATAATATGTTCTTATTGCATTGCTTTTTACTCCTGTTCATTTTTTATGTTTTAAATAGCCGAATTGTCATTGTTTAGCGACAGTATAGTTACGTAACATATTTAAATTTATTTTTTGTTGTTTGAAATCCAAATAATGAAATCATTATACTGATTTTTGCATTTGAAAAGAGATGAAAATTGTTATTTCCTAGTGTCGATGTGAACTATGGTTTTGGATAATAGTACTTTTTAAGTTAGAAAACATCTTCAAGTTTTGAAGTTGAATTCTTGACACACTCTAGGTAGGGAGTTTGTTTGCAATTATAATAATATTTACAAAATTTCAATTGCGTTATTGCATTTGGTTCCATGAACAAGCCTCCCAGTATCTCTTTTCGTTTTCAAAATAATTTCATCACATAATTAATTCGTTTTTTTGGCAGCTATTAAGTATTTAAAAACTGGCGAAAACATTTAAATTTATTTACATAAATTCAGTGAAACCAAAAATATTTCTTGAATGTTTTTTCCATTGCTCGGCAAGAGTTTGTGAAGAAATTAGTAATAAACAGAAATTAAGATCACTTTAATTTTTAAATTGCAATTGCTGATCGTGCCTTTGAAAGTGTCTCGTGGTGAAACCGTACATTCCATGATCTAAATTTTTTTAACACTGGTTGAGCGTTGTGCAGAGAAAACGTAAAAAAAATCTAGTAATTTTTAAGCCCTTAAGATAAGGTTAATTTACTCTTGAGTATAATTTATTTGCATTTTATTCTATACAATGATCAACATACTAATATAAACATATACTAATAAAATAAGTTTAAACTATTTTTTATTGTGAAATCGTTCCACAATTAAGCACACAGCACAAGTAGCAAAAAAAGGAGCAGGTATTACAAGCTTTAAAAAGTTTTAAAGTTGAGAGCATGCCATGCTACTCCTGTAACTACGAGGGCAAATATTTTTTTCATGTTTTGCTCTTGGTGGAGGCATTAAAATCAAATCCCTCCATAACAATAAGGTATGTTGCACACGTTCCAAAAATCTGCAATAATTTAAATGGATAAATAATATCTTACATGGATATTGTAAATTTTTACCGTAATTAACAAGCTAAAGTCCATTTTCGGAAAAGAACCTGCCGCAAAAATTGTATTTACGCGCAACAATCGAATATTTATCTTGGTAAACTGAAAAAGAAAGTGTCATTTTGAGAAGCAATGCAACAAATTGTATTTTTTTAAAGTATACCAAAGCTACGAACACATAAGCCAGACGTATGAGTATTGAGTAAGCTTTATTTTAAATTAGTTGTTGAAATTGTTTGTTCGCGTTATGTTAAGACTTAGGTGTGCAATAATTATAAAAAAAAGAAATGTATGCTTTTAAAGATACTTATTATTGCACACGATTAATCTTTATTTAAAGATTTTAAACATGTGCTTATAAATTCTATCCCTGTAAAGAGTTTTTGATTTGTTCCGGTCTTAGGTGTTTCAAATAAAATTTAGGTTTAGTTCATCTATATATATAAAAGAGCTTGTTTGTTTGTTTGTTTGTTTGTTTGTTTGTTCGCTATAGAATCCTAGGTCCGTTGACCGATCGGGACCAAATTTTGCACAGTTACTATTTAGGACCTTGCAGATCTAACGCCAAACTTTAAGTACAAGCACATATTACCAATTAAAAAAAAAAAAAAATTACTTGGACGGGATTCGATCTTACGTCGGCAAATACCTGGTCATAACACGATACGGCGCGGTGTATTTCACAAGTAAAGATTGTTTTGTATACAATTAGTAATAAATGTACATGAAGTATTATTTTTATTAGTACATTTTTAATTGAAACAAGACGAAAGAAAATAAATTTGAGTTATTATTTAATTTTTAAGCAATAGTTATTTTTTAAGGAATTATAAGAAAATGAAAAGATGATTGATCAGAGTATGTCATTTGTGAATGATTTGGAATTATTGGGCTTATTCAAGTTAAAACAGTAATTAAAATTGTAATCGCCCGTGCAACGCCGGGTAAACCATCTTGTTAATTATAAAACTAATGTTTACGGTCGATCAAGCAAAAACTAGAGCACAATCCGTTTATGTGCTAATAAACAACGCAACAGTTTTAAAACGATGTAAGAAGAGGAACGAACCACTTAATTAACATTATTATTTTACCCTGGTTTATTTATTTATTTATTCAAATTTTGGCTGTAGTATTACAGGACCCAGTCTGTTTATAACTTTGTTATTTACTTAGCACAACAAATGACACATTTTAGTTATTTTAGTTAGATTATGGAACTCGTTATTTTTGTTCAACAGGTGTTTTTCAAAAGTTTTTTTTTTAAATTAACTGTGTCAAAAAACTGATATCGCCAGTTATTTCGTATGTGACATTTTAACAAAACACAAAAATTTTGATTTTAATTTTAAAACTATAGAACATGTAGAAGAAAATAAACAATCGCTAAATTTAATTTTTCGCTTTTATCAAGTTAACTATGCATTTATCAAAAAAATCTGTATATCACTATAAATTGAATTATGTTGTTTGTAATTTTCGCTTATATAACGAAACCTCTATCTCATATTAAAAGCAAGATCTCCATAGTGGCTTGAATGAAGTCTAAACAGATTTAAAATTTTATAAAAGTACACTTGATTGTATACAGAACACCGTCATCTACGATGTTTTATTGTTTTGTACTGTCATCAGGCCAGTTTAAGTAAAGTTAAGATTTAGTGTTTTTTCTAAAAATAAGGTTTTAGACAAACGAATATTGAAATAATCACGGATTTTTCAAGTACTTTTTGTCGGTATTGCTAACAGGGATTTGAAAAAATTTATGTAATTTTTCTGAAAAATATTTAAACTATCATATTTTTTGTAAATATTGATAAAAATCAATAAATTTTCAAGTTAATGGGCATTTAAGAATGTTATTTTTAAAAACAAAAATAATGTTGGTTGTCAGAACAATAAGTAAGTTTTATAAATTATGTCAGTAGTGAAACGTTAAATTACAAGCAACAATTAAAATTTTTTTTTTGCTAGTTATATTGCTAATAAGAATGTTTCTTTTACATATACTAAAGTCGAAATTAAGACAAAAAAGAAGCGTGTTAAAAGTGAAATTAAAACATTCAAAATTTAAAATCTCTCAACTTAAAGTTGGCTTGTAATTTTTATCTAAAATATATATAAATAAATATTTTTGTAGTATTTCTTCGGCAAAAAATAAATTGATTGAATTACCAAGTCGTAATAAAATACATCTTACCAATTCCAAGTAATCATTTTCTTGTTGAGCACTCAGTGTTGATAACCTTTTGTTTAAGATATATTTGTAAAGCAAAATTTCGCTTTTCAAATGTTCGCAAACAATCACCAACGTAAACAAATGAAACAAATTAATAAATGCCCACCCCACACTTGTACACACCGTTATAGTCAACGAAATAGTCAAAACAGTCGTAGGATTTTCATATAGAACAATAAGTTTATAAAAACAGTAAACTAAAAACACAAACCTCTGTGCCAATATTAATAAAAACTGTAACCAATGGAGTTTATAAATTGTTTTAGTGTCGGTAATAAAATTGTGATAAATTCTGTCAATGTTTTGGATATCATCCAAACTACATTTCTCTAAGGCATCGTTTAAGTTTTTGAAGGCTTGTTTTATAAACAATAAAGTTTCAGATATTTGGAAAATAATTTTGGACGTAAACACTTCTGGAATTATCGAATAATCAAAGACTTTTTTACCTGCTATGTAACGTACAGTGTCTGCAAATAACGCGAAAATTATTTCACATGAGCAAAACATTAGATCTACTAACAGTAAAGTTTTAAGTGCAGAGTTTTGCAATGGACTTTCTGAAACACCCCTTGATTTAAAATTTGTTAAAAAGTTGTTAAAAAGTTTTACCAATTTCTTTCGCTTCCTTATACTTTGAAAAATGTTTAAGGTAATCAATAGCTTTAGTAATATACTGGCTAATAGCAAAACTGCAGCGATTATTGTTACATTAATAGGAAATTTTACTGTTCTCTGGTAGTGAGACAACCAACAAAGGGCCAACCAAGATGTTGCGCGTAAAAAGTAAGTGAAAGATAATTTATTGTAACGATATTGCCATCCTCCTATAGTTTTCCGGTGCGAATAAGTTGTCAAACACATAAAATTGGTTATAAAATTATGCAAACGGTGAATTTGCATGATGTTACTATTGACACATTTTGACGAAATTGATATGTTACTCACAATAACCCGGAAAACAGCTATTGAATTGATCAACAACAAATTACAAGTTTTAAGAAATTGTTAAAATGAGTTTATAGCTTTTTTTTGATGTGATGTATTAGCTATTGTTAACGTAATAAAGGAGAGCTTATCAGTCCCATAATATCCTTAGCCATCTATGATGATAACACATTTTCATTTTGTAAACTTAAATGTACATTTTTGTAGATATACATATAAACATGTTTTTTTTCTATTGCGATGTATTTGTTAATCTGTACATTAAAATAATCAACAAATTACCTACTAATATTAAATTTTAATAGAAAATTACATTCAAAGCCGTTATTCTTTCACTCTTTATACATTTTTTGTATTAATTATATTACAAAAATTTTGTTTTTATTTTGTTTATACAGGGTGTCCACCTAGTGCGTATTTCCTTCACACACGGTCTATTTTTTAAAATTTAAAAAAAAATTAAACAAAATTTGTTTGAGGTCATGACTCATGAGTTACACAATCTAAAATTATTTTATTTACAATGAGTGTTATAATTTGGTGCATCGATATGCAACTGTTTTTCTTACTACACCCTGTTTATTTTCCACTTTTAAGTTAAGAATTAAATTCTTTTTCGAAAATGTGTGATATTTTGGTACCATTTAGCTGAATTTTAAAGTTGACAAAGTGGTTTTT
Organism: Elmis aenea; assembly: GCA_947652605.1. Taxonomy (NCBI): domain Eukaryota; kingdom Metazoa; phylum Arthropoda; class Insecta; order Coleoptera; family Elmidae; genus Elmis; species Elmis aenea. The sequence continues at coordinate 34,710,487 of OX393581.1, forward strand.
TATAAATAACAGCATCTAGTTTTACATTTTCATGACGATCTTTAGATAATTTAAGTGTCTTAAAAACATTAAACACCATGTTTAAATATTATGTCTTAAATTAATATTTTTCTCGTTATTGCTGATTTAATGATAATTCATAAGTTATGCAACATTTGATAGAATTCAATAGTAGGTGTAATTTTTCTAAAATAGTACGTTTAATTTCAATTTCACTTTTAGGCTGTATTTATTCCTATCGTTTGCCTTCTACTTAAAAAAAGTTTATTTTAGGCTGTTTAATCTAAATTAGATTACTTGTAAATCATTTTATTTTAATTCAGCAATTTCTATCAAATAGGTATTTAATCAACCATTACTGAACTTAAACCCGGTTAAACGAAGCTCCCGACCAAGGCCCATCGCTTAAGGGGGGCCCGCGCTTTTGGCACTGTGCTCAATATAGGCACAAATAATTAAAACAATAACAAAATATGCAAAATAAATCAAAATAATTTTGAGTCACATAAAACATTATTGCCCTAGAGCCGCATGCCATAGGGATGTCCCCGTCATAACCATTCTACTTATACCTACTTTCTTTTTTGTAATGATAATTTTACTAATTTATGCGTACCTACATTTAAGTTCTAAGATGTGATTTTTTTGTAAAGAGGTATTTCTAATTCTAAATTAAATTAAACAATTTTTCGTCTTAATAATGAGTTAACACACATTTTTTTTAAAATTCTGTCTCTGTAGCCAATGAATAGTGACAAGTTACCTTCGAGAACAAACTGTTATCGCAATAAAATTTTATATATTCGAGTACCTACCGTCTCCAAATATTGATTTTCTTCTTTAGCATCCAGCTTCGATAATCTATTATTGAAAATTCTAATGAATTGTTTAGCTTCGTGTTCCACTAACTCATGGGACAACATAACCATTACCATATGGAACAGGCACAGCAAAATCCATATAACACTTACATAAATTGAGACAAAAACATTATCAGGACGAAATTGCTCTGCTTTGTAAAAAACAATAATAATTTTATACAAATTGTATGTTAAAGAAATAAGTGCATTTGCAACAACGACAACATTCTGAAAGGCGTAAATTTTCTTGAATTTCTTTATAATTGTTACACAGTTTTGGTACACTTTTTCCAGTCGTACCAATTCGTTCAGTTTCGAAGTCGCAGCTGAGTCATTAATGCCCCGAAAACATTGTCTAAATATTATCATATGCTCTGCATTTTGCAAAATCATTCTCAGCATGAACAACTCCGGAAGTGAAGAATAATTAATTATTTTGTATTTGACAGAATGATAAATGTCGATTTGCCCCAATACACAAATAACAAGCAAAAAAACAAACAAATTTATTCTGTAAACATTTTTCAGCAGTTGGTATGATCGTCCGGTTGCATCAAAAGCTTTTTGGTTCATACGAAAGTCGCATAAAATTTTGTTATACATATCTATTAAAACTTGTTGATATCTGAAACTATGGTAAATGCTAATAATTCCAAAAAGTTTCAACAGAAGTGTTGCAGCGATAAAAACTGATCGTATTATCGATATTTTTTTGAAGTATCCGATGTATCTCTCAATTTGAGCTGACGCGCAAGTAAGAACCAATATTGTAGCTCGTAACAATATCAAAAATTTTATTTTAGTTTTGGTGAATCGATTGCCTATGGGTGTTTGTTTAAACGAGTATACTTTCAAACACAAAATATTGCTTATGAAAAACGATATTTTGTAGGCCGTCGTATCTATAACTTCCATTTTGTATCAGAACTTAGCACTAATAAATAAACCGGTCTGCCCTATATAACCACAGAACTAAATTATTTTGACTGAACATTAACAAGATCGGTAGTTTGTTGTATAAATTCACTTCGATTTAAGCGATTGATTGATTATATATTATTTGTTATTTCGTATACGAAAGTTTAATGTTTTTTTATACTATATGACACACGCCTACTGAAAATAAATGGATGATAAAATTGTACTACAATAATGGAATGATTCATCGCTTCACTTTGAAGTTGAAGTAAACTATATCGGGGGGACGTTTTGTAAAAAAATGTTAATGACTGAAAATCGAAAGGTTATTTTTCAATCAATTATTTAGCTGCTTGATACAATTATTGATAACATTCGAGCATTGGCAGTATTATAAAATATCTGATGACAAATATTGAAATATTATAATTATGTTATTATGTTAAAAAAGTGTAAAGCTTTAAAAATATCAAGATATTTTTCGTATTGTCAGTTAACAATAGTTACATAAATACTTACTGTTGGCAATCAATTTTTCTATTTAATTATAAATATTTTAATGTATCTAAGGATATCACGTACTTACTTGAACCTTATTTAATTTTTGCACCAAGTTTAAACGTTTTATTTGCTTTAAAAAAAAAGTTGTCCGTCAGAGACATTATCACCTCGAATATTGTGCTTGCTTTTAAAAATAATCCTCACCATGAAAATAAATATGCGTATAATGACACGAAAATCTTCTAAATAATTTGACGCATGTTAAAAAATAGTTTTTTAAAATTTAAATAACACAGGTACGGTTTAAGGCCAAAATCAGACAATAAATATTAGATTTTTTTTGTTTACTTTTCATTTTACTTATATAAATTATTATTATAATACACTAGCTGATTGATCCGGCGTTGCACGGGTGATTACAATTCTCTTTTATCAATCACAGACTACTCGCGCTCCGCGCTCGCGCCCGGCGGACGTTCCCAGATTAACAATCACAGACTACTCGCGCTGCGCGCTCGCGCTCGCGCTCGGCGAACGTTCCCAGACGTTTCCGGCCGTTCTTTATACGACGTTTAATCCGTTGGGTCCTAAATAGTAATTGTGCAAAATTTGGTCCCGATCGGTCAACGGACCTAGGATTCTATAGCGAACAAACAAACACACAAACAAACAAGCTCTTTTATATATATACTAGGCGATTTACCCGGCGCGGCGTTGCACAGGTGATTACAATTCTCTTTTATCAATCACAGACTACTCGCGCTCCGCGCTCGCTCCCGGCGAACATTCTCAGACGTTCAATTACAGACTACTCGCGCTCCGCGCTCGCGCTCGGCGGACGATACGTTCCCGGCTGTTCCTGTCCGTTCTTTATACGGCGTTTAATACGTTGGGTCCTAAATAGTTTTTTTATTTTTTATGGCATCTATGATTAATTTACAATCTATTCTTCATGAACAATAAGTAAATTGTTGTGGCTTTAATTTAAGGTGAAGGATAAGCTTGCCCAGTGGCAGCTATCCGTTTAAATTTACTTAAATTAATTTATTATTGGCAACATAGGTTAAATTTTTACTTAAAACGATTAGGCAAGTCTAGAGGTTTATGCCTCTTTAGTCTTTTAGTTTGTCCAGTGTTCACTAATAACTTTGCTGCTAAAAGGTTGGGATGATGAGACAATCTTTCTTGATATTTGGCACTAAAACTTTGGATCACATTTTGCACTGAGCACATATGAAGATCTCGTTGTATAACTTCGTTAGTAACATACCATGGTGCGTTGGTTATTGTTCTTAAAGTTTTGGCCTGAAATCTTTGTAAGATTTCTATGTTAGAGTTACTGCTTGAACCCCACAGTTGTATTCCGTACGTCCATATTGGCTTTAATATCGTTTTATAGATCAGTAGTTTGTTGTCGATCGACAGTTGTGAGTTTCTGCCAATAATAAGCCAGTACAACTTTCTAAATTGCACTACCAGCTGTTTACGTTTCATCCATATGTGTTTCCGCCATGTAAGTCTGCGATCTAAGTGCATTCCCAGATATTTTGTGTCTTCTGCTTGCGGCAAAACGGTACGGTTTAGTGAGACGCGGGGGCAGGTGTCTCTACGCATAGTAAAAGTTACGTGTGTTGACTTAGCTTCATTAACTTTTATTCTCCAAACTTTTAGCCATTTTGAGATCTTGTCGAGGTTTCTTTGCAGCATTTGCGATGCGATCGTTGGATCTGTGTGTGAGGCCAAGACCGCTGTATCATCGGCAAAGGTATCTACCATGTTATGTCCCACTGTTGGGAGGTCGGCGGTATAAAGCAAGTAGAGGACGGGTCCGAGAACACTTCCCTGCGGCACACCAGAGGTTATGGGAACGAGATTAGTTTGCTCCTGGTTACATTTTACTTTAAAAAATCTGTCGCTAAGATAGGATTTTAAGATTTGGTGAAATGGATGTGGTAGATTTTTCTTAATTTTGTAAAGTAAGCCTTCGTGCCAAACTTTGTCGAATGCTTGAGTAATATCAAGGAAGGCTGCCGAGCAGAACCGCCTTTATTCCTAGTAACTGTGCAAAATTTGGTCCCGATCGGTCAACGGACCTAGGATTCTATAGCGAACAAACACACAAACACACAAACAAACAAACAAGCTCTTTTATATATATATAGATATGACGGCTGGCGAAATGATAATAAAGGTAGTTAAGGAGCACAGTGTGCTTTACGATACAAACATGTTAACTACATGAAAGAGTGCGCCAGTGTCTTCTCGGCTTAACAAAGCTTACATTATTTATTAAGTTATCACGTAATCGCCGAAACATGCTTCTACATAGCTGACGTCTTTACCGATATTAATTTATTGAAATACATTTCTGCAGCCATAATATCATTTCTCTTACAGAGAATAAAGCACTCCAATATTTCATATTTATGCTTATTTGAAAAACGATCCATTGAAAACTTGGAAATCACTAACTTGTTTGCACTACAGAAAAATATGTATTATTTGACAGTTGTTAGAAATAGTCGTTGCAATTGTTTAATTACGACACCAAGGCCTACTGTGGTAAAACCTTAATTTTGCAAATGTTCATATTTTTCCTAGGTTAAACATACGGATACTATACATAGTTGAAAAGCATTTGTTATGAAGATTTGAAAAATGCAAAAATCCAATATGGTCTCCATTAAAAAAAAAAGTTAGGTATGACCGCGCGAAACATAGTAGGCCTAGAATATTTTTAATGTCATTTTTAAAATCCTTATTAGTTACTTCTCCGATCCTGAAAATTTGGCGCACAAATCTTTTCAAATAAAGGTAATATGGAGGTTTTAAGAAAATGCACATTTTTCGTTTTCATCGTGATACTACGTAACAGAATGAATTATTGAAAATGTAAAACTGGATTATTGTTACGCATGTAATTGCGCAACTTGTTCTCCTGTTAACCGATTTTGTATTTCCAACGATTTCCCAGATACCCATGTACTTCATTTTAAACTGGACACCCTGTATATCGCCAAAAATTGAGCTTTTGCCTTTTTACTCTTATCTCTGTTTGAAATAAAGTGAGGGTTTTTCCATCATGCAGTTAAATTTGAAAAAAAAAAACGTTATTAGTAAGTTTAGTAATTAAATTTTTATTTTTAAGTAGAGCTTACCATTTACTTAACTAATGCAATTCTTGTGGAATTTATTGCACCATCAAAACAGACATACATTTTAGTTGCTATATAGTTTAAATAACTCTATTACGATTGCAATCACAGAGGAATATATGTTATTATTAATCCTGACAATAAAACGACCTTACACTGTAGGTAGGTAGGAGTCGAGATCATGTGTCCATCATGTAAATGAATGCGGGGTTCCATTCTGCATGGGAATAATAGCAATTATTCGCTTTATTATTATTATTTTATGTTAAGAAATTAAACGTAGTACGTTACATTAATCACTATAACTGCGTGATAAAAAAGGAAATATCTGTTTTGTTAACAATACTAATTATGTATTATGATCTTGTAACATTAACAGATTAAAACATAATCGCAATATTACAAAACAATTCGGCGAGCTTTATTCTTTCAAGTTATTTCAAACGCTTTTAAACAACAAAAACATGTGTATAAAACAGTACCTTAAAATTTAATTGTTGATTCTGACATCAACAAATATTTTATCAATAACGTTTCCAATAATTGCAGTAAAACTTTTGTTACAGGAAGTTTTGGTTGTAAAATGTTAGTTCCATTAATTCTGATATGGTTGATAGTCTTCATTTTATGGTACTATCTAAGTCGAAGGAATTTATTTATCCTTGGAAGTAAAATACCAGGACCGCAGGGATATCCTTTTATTGGCAACGCCTTAACATTTTGGGGAAAGCCAGAACGTGAGTAAACATTTATTATTTGTTCAAAGCACAATTTAATTTAACAATAGAAAAACACTGTTTCAAACTGTTCCACTAGGGCCCGATTCAAAGCCGGTCCTAGGGTTTGCGGGGCCGTGTACGAAAACAAATCCGGGCCGGATATTTTGATAAAGGGCCGAGTTAAGGGACAATGTTACTTTTAAAAACTGAAAAACAGGCTGGTGGCCTAAAAAAAAAGTTCCTCGCCCTCATTCCTCTAGCGCGGGTTCGACCTGCCGTGTGCGTGTGTTTTTTATTTTCGCACAGCGCTCCGCAAACCCTAAACGGTTAGCTAATGGCCGGTCTAGGCGCGGGGCCGCTTGCGGTGCACACTCTGCACACCCCTAAATCCGGCCCTGGCTCGATTGCACGAAGTAACACTGGTGTTAAAATACGAGTTAATCCCCAAAACTAGGCAAAATCAGCGCCGACTATCCTGCGATTTTGCCTAGTTCTAGGGTTAACGTGATTTAACTCCGGGGTGAAACCCAGGTTAAACTTTTATGCAATTCAGCCTTAGGGTTTCCTAATTTCCGACATTTGGTAACCTTCGAAAATTGGGAACGGGAAATTGCAATTATCGGAAATTTCCAGGAATTTCCTATATCATCTTCCGGTGAAAAAAAAATAGCAGAACTGGAATTAGTTGGCTATGTAATAGCTGATGCTGGTGTCGTGCGTTCATGTCTGATGGCGTTCTTTAAAACTATCCCAGCCAGTTCAAACTGGAATTTTTCCAGTCGCGCCACCTGGCAATGTACCTAACTGTCAAATCGCGATAATTAGGAAAAAAGTTTTAAGAGGTACATTACGAGTAGTACGTTTATTTTCCATTATAAGTATCTACTAATGGGTTCCCAGAGCAATTGTCTTGATTTCCAAGATTACTCGATTTATTTCGGGATCCGGAAACGAGAAAACGCGAAAAAATTTCGAGAACATGCGGGAAAGAATTTCCGCTGGGTAAGGTAGCTAGCTTCCAATTTACACATGTATGACTTACTTAAGTTTAAAGCATATTTTGGTTATTTTGAGTATATCATTAGATCAGCGATTCCCAAACGTTTTTAGTCTCGGATAACTTTTTATTCCACGATGTTTTTACGAAACACTTACAATTTGTTTTTTAATATAAAAAACGTTTAAATAATAATTCAATATATTTTATTTTTGGTAAGAAAATTAAAATATGAATATACTAAACTAGACTACTAGTCTTTGCAAACCCCACTAAAAGTAACGTGTTTCATGGGTAACTGATTATTAATATATCCCAGTTCATTTATAACCGTACCAAAATAATGCAACTTGTATGCAAAATTTATTATTTCATGTTTTTATTTATTAATTACGATATTTTACGGAACTTCTTCACATCGCACGGAGCATTAATGTTTTATTGAATACAGTTTGGGAAACACTGATCTATATTGTAATGTATCGGACTGACCCAGTGCAATTAAAAGTCCTTATGCTTTTTGCTTATTTTCTGTTTAAACAGGACTCGGTGCAAGGGGGGGGGGGGTCGTGAAGAAATTAAATGTACTTTTTGTGCGGGAGACAAGGGATGAAAGTAACACGGGTAGGTTGTAACAGTGCCTATAGTTTCTTTAATTTTTGTTTTATGTCATTTACCTCCACCTCCCTAACTACATTGCTACATAGCACATAATTGGTGGTTTTCTTCGTAGATGAGAACATACAAAACTTGTAGGATTAATTTTCAATTTATTGTATTTTTGGATAATTTTTCATTTTGCTAATGTGTACTTTGGAATCAAATATTAATTTTGTTGATGAATACTAATATATTTACCCACTACTTATGAGCTGTGTAAATTATTTTGCCGTAACAACTTACCCCAATCATTGTTACTTTTAGCCCCAACGTTGAGGTTGGAAGTAACAGCTGTCTTACTACAGAAAAAAATCTCACGTATGCTTTACGAAAGATATGAAATAAATATTTTGGAAGGAATACAAATGTCCAATCTATCATTAAATCAATTTGGATGTAAAAAACTTCTTATACTTTATGAGAAATTAAATAAAAACAAAAAAATGTTACTTTCATCCCCGGTCTGGCTACTTGTTTTCTACTGCTGCGCAAATGCTTGCCAATTTACAAAACTTATCTGCAAAACATTCCTCGTTATACATTGACTTTGAAACTATCAATTTCTTATTTACTAGGGTTAATTAAACAAAAAAGATACCTGTAAGAAAAATTTTAACATTAAAACCATATTTCTACAAACCTTGACCTTAAAAACTTTAAAACAAAGGCACTATCGGTGTAGCTGGTATTTCGAATTCAATTGACTGTAAATAAAATAAATAAGTTAAATCTAAATTTCGTGTTGTTAGCTTTAATAATGTTTATAATTGTAAAGAGTATCTTTACATCTACCTACAATCCTTAAAATGGCCAATCAAATCATAAACTAAGTTATTGTAAGGTATTGTTTTGCCTTTTGCAGACGTTTTTAACCGATTACATGCAATAAGTAAGATATACACCAAGATAGTGTCACTATGGATAGGGCCCCAATTAAATGTCATATTATTTGATCCAAAAGATGTTGAAGTCATTTTAAGGAACACGAGGACTGTGGAGAAAGCTGAAGAATATAAAATGCTAAAGCCGTGGCTTGGAAATAGCATATTACTTAGTACAGGTAAATTGAAATAATTCATGATAAGTTTCTTTAAAAACTATTAATAAGCATGTGTCCAAAAGTGTAATTATTGTAACTTTTTTCCATATTATAATTAATTTAATATTTTCATAATTATAATTTAATTTTACTATTTTTGATGAGGTAATGAGAACATTTTTCAACGGTTGTGAGAAAAGATATTTTACCCTCTCGGTAAAGTCCCCTAAGCACAGACGGTAAATTTTGTAATACGTTATTCAAATGCTTTATAGTATCTACCTATACACATATTAACTTAAGTTTCTGTCTAACGCAGCGTTTCTCAACCTTTTTACCTTCGCGGAACCCTTGAAATGATATTCCTGGCGCAGGAAACCCCTTTATAAAAATTATTATATATCAGGGTCGGCAACGCGGCGCCACGATGATTTTTACTGTGTCCTCACAAGACAATGTTTTTTTTTTGCTCGTCACCAAAAACAAGGTCCTTTTGGGTCATCTACAAAAACACGGTATTATGCGCCCTCGGCAATTTTGAAGCTGTACCTATATTGCGCCCTTCGCGACTTACGTTATAAATTGTTATTAATATTTTTATTTCGCTTACTTAAAGTTCATGAGGAAAACAACTGATAGCGCGTTTTAAGCTAAAAATTACGTATTTTTAAGCATATTGATGATACAAATAAAACTGAAATCAAACTTGCGATTCAAGATACTTCATACAGAGATTTTCATTCACACAAAAAATTTACCTCATTTCTGTAAAAATATTTAGAATATAAAATTTACTTTTCTAATGTGAAACTTGTGCGTGTCTTTTCTTACACAAATGATGAATTCTGGGTCGAATTTTAGATAAACACACACGGATTTCATCTTCAACTGAAACAAGACGATTTCTGTCCTTGCTCTTGATACGTTAAATAGGAAAAAGCTTGCTCACACATGTAAGAGGTTAAAAACTGCAACAATATATTTATTGCTTTTCTATGAATGCCAGGATACTCTTCTTTTGAGAAATCCAGAACTTGTCGATGGATAGATCAGTAAATCTCATCTTGAGTGTACAATCAGATTGCAGCCCACAAAGCTCTTCTTCTTCTCCCAAAGTCAATTTCTCAGGATGAGCAGAATATTCAGAGTACGGATCTCTAACCCAATCATACACTTGTGTTGAAAGGGAAGGAAAATAATGTTCGATTCTAATTAACAGTTCTTCCAAGTGGGTTTCAATAAGACTTGAAATTTGCTTATATACTACTTTACTTTTGAGCCCCACCAGTAATTGAAACATTTCAAGATTTCCTTTTGTAACATGATTTTTCCATAGATTCAGTTTTTTTTTAATCCAAGAATTTTATCACTTGAAGTAAATATATTTTCTCCAGGGCCTTGCGATGACTTGTGTAGCTGATTCATGCGTTGAAAAATGTCTGCTAAGTAGGCTAGTTTCTGGAACCACTTTTTATCTTCAATACACTTGGCAAAATCCTCTTTTATTATTTTTTAAAAAGTATTCTTGTAATTCATCTTTTAGCTCAAACACCTTATTCAGAACTTTTCCTCTTCTCGGCCATCGGATTCCTGTACGTAGCAAGAGATTTATGTGCTCTTAAAACTGCGAATGTAAAACGAAACAAAAGAAAAGAAAAAAATTAAATATGATTAGTTTATTCATCAATATTTCTCGCGGCACTGGAGGGTTCCTCGGCACCCCGGTTGAAAAACGCTGCTTTATACCAATGTAAAATAACTGAATTATTTTTGTAGATCTTATTGTAAACACTTTTAGGTGCCAAATTTAAGCAAAATAAAAGACTATTAATGCCATCGTTTCATATAAATAATCTTAAAAATTATCTAGACGCCTTTAACCACCATGCAAAAACTTTGGTGATTAAATTACAAAGTGAGCTTGGTATGGATGAATTCGATATTTCACAGCATCTTAGTCTCTGCACAATGCAAGTTCTATTGGGTGAGAAACTTTTTAAGAGTTGTATTTATATTATAAAAAATTTATACTTGCTCATTTGAAGAATAACAACACATTTTTAGAGACTGCCTTGGGTATTGAAAAAGACGTGCTTGGTGAACAAGCGGTAACATATGCAACCGCTATTTCAAAGTAGGCGATCATATTGAGGGCCAGAGTTGAGCCTGTTAATTTAATTCAATTTATTTCAGAATAACAAGAATAGCTCATATTCGCATCTATAAATTTTGGTTGCGTCCTGATTTTATATTTAATTTTACAAAGGAAAAACAAGAACAGGACAAGTATGTGAATATAGTAAATAACTTAACTCAAAAGGTGATTCAACAAAGAAAAAAACTGTATGAACAACGCAAAGAAAGTCGTAATGAAACAGGAGAGCTACAAGAAAATCATAGTTCACTTGTTGTTGATGCTCTGTTAGATGCTAAAGATGACCAAGGACTTCGATTGACAGATGAAGACATCAAAGATGAAATACAAACTATTATGTTTGCAGTAAGTAAGAGAATATTTTAATACATAGGTTGTCCCAAATAAGAGACTTAACATTTTTTTATTCTAAGAGATAGGAAATCGGTTAAACTGGGGCAATATTGCGAAAAATTGAAGTATCTTTTTTTGCAAAAATACATTATAGCGCCCATAAGAAATAATAAAGTTGATGATGGTCTTAAGTAGTAGAAACGGCTAAAAAAATCAGCGCAAAGTGTTTTTAGTTTGAAAATGTATCCAATCATTGATTCCAGATTTCGACGGATATACAATTTTTAAGGCCCCCTGAACCCATTTCGCCTGTTTCTGCGAGAAAGTAAAAAAAGTTTTTTTTTGTTCTGAATAATTTCTAATTTGAAGAGAAAAACTCTCATTTTATATACCTAAGAATAATAACAATAAACAATGAAAATAATAAAAAACCAGTTGTCTGTAATTCGAAGCTCACCTTTGGCAACTTTTAAACGTGTTTTATATTTTAATTGATATTTAATTTAAAATTTTAAGATATAGGTCTGATATTTTTACAGCAACTGTAATATTTTTTCTTTTTTTACGTTTTGCATTCTACAAACATTCAGGATTGATACTGCTGTATTAAAAATAGTTAACAAAATTATCAAGTCTTACATAAAAGTGAATTCTTTTATAAAAATTATAATTCTTCATAAACAAATTAATTAAGGACCTACCATCGAGAAGAAATTCATTTTATAACTATTTATTTATTTATATTTATTTCAGGGGCAAGATACAACCACAACTTCACTGGGATTTATTTTATGCATGCTAGGAAATCATCAAGATGTGCAGGTATTTTCTTTATAAAATCGTTTATTGGTTCAAGAAAACAACACAATTCAATAACACAAAAAAAAATAGCAATGACATCTTATAAATATAAACTTTAATATTTTTACGTTAAAGTAAAGAGTTTTTTAAAAATTTCTTGCATTTCTTGCAAATTAGTAATTTTTGTAGCAAAAATGATTAAGTAATGCTTGGTTAGTAATTATTAATTTTAGTATGTTAATAGTGAGGTTTAAAAATTTTGAAATGGTTTTTTACAATTTAATAGTTGTTTGTTTGTCGTTTCAATAACTTTAAAAACCTATACACTACCAAAATAATTTTTGAATGATATTTTTAGCAAAGTACTTTGAGAAATTTTAACAATAATGAGAAACACAACATTTTGTATATTATTATAAATATTAAATATTAGTACTAAATTATGAGTGCATTTATTTTAACAGGAAAAAGTCATGTTAGAATTAGAAGAAATATTTGGAGATTCCGATAGGCCTGTAACTTATGAAGATGTACTTGAACTTCATTACATGGAACGCGTTATACAGGAAACCTGGAGGTTATATCCGCCTATACCATTAATTGCCAAGAGATCAACAGCGGATATTCAACTCGGTAATACTTAAAAATTAATAGTAATAATATAGTGACAATCAATTGTCTAACTAACTACTTTAAGAGAAATGGGTAAAAGTACGTTTTCAAACTTTGGTACATTGTTTAAAATAAACAAGTAAAGATATGTGCAGGAATTCCTGTCTGTTCCACAAAATATTTCTTGAATTATATTCGAAAATAACTGTATTACCTAAAATTACTGAAACTTTATAAAATTTAATGATATGCAGTAATTTTGAATGTAACTTTACCGCTTTTTTTACGTGTATCAGTCTATAATCGATACAGAGATACACAAAAGTGTGGAAACAGACAAATATATAGACTATGCAGATATTACAATGAAATTTGGTATCTAAGCGTTTTCGTATTTTTCAGATTCGATGAATATACCGACAGTGCAATACGACTTCCGGTTCAACTGAAAACTGATTCAAACTTTAACATTTTAAATAGAACAGCCCGTATATTTTTTACATTTTTGGATTCCTTTTAAAATTCACTTTTAACATGTTTGAGGTTATATGGGTCTAAAGTCAATCGTTTTTTTAATAAAAATTTTGACCGATACAGCACTTTTAATTTTTTTTAAATATTTTCGATACCCATACAGGGTATTTCGGTTATTATCAGAGATAGAAAAAAACTAAATACGTAGTCTCGATTTCTTTTTTTGAGAGGAATTCATTACCGTAAACAGATTTTTGATATGTTTTATAATTTTTGAAATATAGCCAAAAACCGATTTTTGGCAATTTTCAAAAATGTTAAATATCTCGCTTAAATGAAAAGATCGAGAAAAACTTTAAGACATGTTTTGAATGGTTTTTGTCCTTAATGAGGTAGCTATATTAATTTTTTTTTACTCTTATCAATACTGATATATTACACCTAACTTTCTTATTTCATTTTCAAAGTGTGAGTCCCTTTCTGGTTGAATCGAAGTCGTATTGCAATCTCACTATTTTCATCGAATCCGAAAAATACGATAACACTTAGATACCAATTTTTATTGGAGTATCTGCAATAGTATTCTAGATATTTGTCTCTTTTCATACTTTTGCGCATCACTGTATATGTTTGTAACCAAAAAGAGTTGAAATTAAACAATTTAAGCAAAGCAATCAAGATAATTGACATAAATGATTAACAGTTCTAGCAATAATAACGGATTACTAACCTCACCTTCTATAAACAGATTTTAGGCAACAATTCTCAATTTTTGCAAAATTAGCGATATTTTGTTTATTTTTTGACATTTCGCTCTATTCTTAGAAATAAAAAAATTATAGTAAATTTTTAAAACCGATAAAATTTAATTTTTCGTCCGAAGTGCTAAAATGGAAAGTGAAATAAAAATAATCTGATAACACATGCGTGTTTATCTCAAAAAAATAACCAAAGGAGTGATATCAGATTTTTTGCCAACTATTTGACAACCGAGATACCGTGTGAAACATTCGAATTCGGTTCACTTTGTACATGGTTTAACATTGTGCTGAGAAAATTAATGCTAGACCATTTTTCAGATGATTGTCTTCTACCGCAGTTTTGTACCATAGTTATAATTATTATGAGTATACATAGAAATGCCGACCAATACCCCAATCCTGACAAGTTCAATCCTGACAATTTCTTGCCAGAAAGAGTAAAAGCTCGCCACCCTTACAGTTTTTTACCTTTTTCTGCAGGATATAGAACTTGCATCGGTAAGTGGTTTTACTTACAACTTTTAATTCTTTTAATTAGTTTTGTATTGGGATTTTCTTTGGATTGTTCGTATTGTTTTGTTAACGTTTAAAAAAAATCGTTTTCATAAACGTACAGCTTTTTTACCAATCTATTTGTAACAAGCATTCAAGTCTAAATACCTATATCATTTCATCTAAAACAGTTAACGTACACATGTACGAGAGATTATTACAACCTTCATTGTTTTTTTAATTTTTTAATAATATCCCCTACAAACATAATTTATTATTATATAGCGGAAAGGCTATACACAACGGCATTAAAATATATTCGAAAGTTTTATTCACCTTGAGGAGTTGTTACCAAGTTTTTCTAATTATTTCTGGTTTCGCTGGAATGTGCAATAACTTTTTCATTTCAAATTAAAAGCCTAGAACGTTTTGTAACCTTTTCAGAAAAAGCAATTTTTAATGCAATTACATATACATATTTATGAAAACCTTTCAAGACTTCAGTAATTTGTTTTACCAAAATTAACTTTTTTATTGAGTGTGCCATGACCTGCAACCATTTTTTATTGAGTCAACAATTGTCTGAAAAACAATTTTGTAAACCTTAATGGACATTAAGGTTACTTCAATCGGTTTTAAATGTTGCAAAATTGAATTTCTGACAAAAATTCAATATTTTTTGAGGAAATAGTAAAATATATTTCGTTTATACTGTTATTGTTTCCTAACGAATGCATAAAGCGCCTTGGTTATGCCTTCGGGAGTACGCCATGAAAGATAGCAAACACCAGAAAATCGCATATATCAATTTCAGTACGAAATACTTTAAACACATTTAAAAACGAAAAATATTTTAAATGCCACTTCCGTTTTTGACGATGTACACTTATTATTAAAAATTTTGAACATTTTAGCCACTCAAACCATTCTAACAAGAAAGAAAAAGAATTGTAATAACTACGCCTAATTATGTAAAATTTTGTAAATATTTTTTAATACTATTTTGCGTATACCATTAATTTAGACACACCTTGTATAAAAGCTTTTATTCCAATAAGTTTTGTAGATTTTCAAAGATTGTTTCATGGCGTTGGAGTAAATGCTCCTACTCATACTTGATATTTCATTTAGGAGAATATGGATTACTTGTTTCCACTCCAATTTTTTAAAAAGAATGTTAAAATTTGTTAATTTATCTTTGTGGACATTGTAAAAATTGCCTTTGAGTTTAAGCCTCGTTCATAGACGGTGCACGGTATACTGTGACACTGATGTGACATTTGCTACAACAGTGCTTACCATTTGCTGTCACGTATAGTCTATTGCTTATAAGTATAAGATTATTCACAATGGATTAAAAAGAGGTTGAACTAAAGGAAACAAATTTTCGAGTAATTCACTTGTTTTTGAAAATTTTGAGCAATGTAGCACTTTCAAAAAGATCTAGTATTTAACAACACCATAAGGCGCAAAAAAAGATAGCGATGCATCTTTTATAAAAAAAACATTTTGTTAAATTAATATTTTAGAAGATAAAAGCGGTATATCATGCTTTTTATGTTAAAATTATCTTTTTTTTTATAAACTTTAAAGGTCTATAACTTAATAACCATCGAGTTTTGGGCTATGGTTCATACAACATTTTTTGCTTAAATTGACTCAAGGAACATGCTACTTAAGTTTGGCCGTTCCGTCATGCACACCCTGTATAATATAGAACTATTGTTTACGTCAGCTTTATGGTCATAACAACAACCTTCGACTTTTATTGTTTTTTCATTTTATCTTTCGTTTTTTTAGTCTTTCATTTTCTGAAATTAATTTTCAGACATAATTTTCATTATCAGTTTTACATAACGTGGGTGGACAGTACCATCATAATTATTTAGTCAAAATATTTAGCGAAAATTATATTTGCCAATTTTTTACGTAATTTTTATTAATTTGTTTCTAATTATGCATAATCTCTTTTAATTTCAAACTAAAATAATTCTTTTAAGAGTGTGCTTTTTTTCAAATTTTAATCATTTTGTTAACTTATATCTGTACTACTTTAAACCTATGTAAAATTCATGTTGTAGAAAAGGCTACGTAAACAAACGTTAATACGATAACACTTAATGCATAGTACTAGTCCACTAGCTCGTCATAATTTTATTATGTCCCTGATAAAATAGTTTCACGGGTCGAATTTCATCCCTTTTTGTTAAAATTTTTAGTCCTAAAATAAATTCGTTCAATTAATTATGTCACAACCTGTATAATTAGGAAGCAATGCATGCGTGATAGGTATTATTTTTCCATTTTGTTCATTTTAAGGGTAACGATTATTTAATTTTAATTTTATTTTAAAAATCATATGACTCGTAAAACTTTGTTCATGATATAGCAATAATTAAAATTCAGTTTATAATTTCATTTGCACGCAAAAAAGTTAATCAATTCCAGTTCACTCAGGTTATATATACGTCAAATTTCCTGTTGTTGAAGCATTATCATATAATTCACATTCTTAAAAGTTTTGTTAATCCATAAAGTTCATTTATAAACAAAGAGAAAACTGAAATCAGAATGATGCGTGACATACTAGCAACATTATTTAAAAACTTCAATATTATATTTTTTAAGTATTTTGTTTGTTTTCTTTTTCGTCTAAAATTGTTTAAAGATTAATAAACCCGATAGCATGTTCGAGTTTTTATTGTAAACAAAGTAAAAATGTTTATCTACCAAATTTATATTGATCGTTCGTTACAAGGAAACCATTTTATGCTGTTTTACTTTGTTGTGTTTAAAAGGATTAGACATTTTTGTAAAAATAAATCATTTGGGACGAAACTTTTAGGAGGAAAGGGTGGAAAAAATTAAAAAAAGATCTGTTTTGTGTATTTATTAATTTGCAGGTCCAAAGTATGCAATGTTGTTGATAAAAGTTATTTTGGCAACGCTGCTCAGACACTACAGGGTGTTATCCAAACGGCGACAATGGGTTCTTGCTGCGCAGATTGTGTTGAAACGCCGAGATGGATTCCTAATTGGTTTGGAACGAAGGAAACAAACTTAATAATGAATTTTGCATAAAAATTATTTGTTATATACCAAAATACATTATTATAAAACTTATTTTTTTATTTATTGGCAAGAGTCTGACACTAACAACTATGAATAAGGGAGCTAATGGCTTAAAGTTTTACGATAATACCTACCAGGATAAAACTACGATTCATAATATAGTTTCGTTATAAATTAACGCTAGTAACTTTTAACAAAACTGATAAGCTTTAGATAGTCGAGTCAGCCTTCCAACAAACAACTCAAAAACACTTTTTACATAGGGAAAGCTTTTAAACAGGGACCCGAACTGTACCGGAACCGGCACAAAAACCGGTACGAACCGGTGCTATTTCATGAACTGTGAACCGAAACAGAACCTTTTATTTAAATACCGCAAAATAGAACTGAACCGACTGGTGTGAACCGGTTCAAACTGCTTTAGCCAGTTCACACAAAGGTTCAGACAATTTTTTTTAATGACTTAAATTTTATATTTTCCTAATTTTGATTACATTTTACCAAATATTTTACAATGAACCGGAACCGGAACTGAACCGTTGCCGCTGAACCGGTTACCAAATCATTATAAAATAAAAACCGGTGGTTCGGAAAGTAAACTGAAAAGTTGAAATTTATCAAACCGGTAACCGGAACTCAACCGTTATTCTTTGTGGTTCGGGTCCCTGCTTTTATATATTACAGGAAAGTTGGTCAAATTTGTTTTTAAGTAAAATGATCGGTCGCTTATTTACTACTTTTAAGGATATATTCATAATCAACAGTTATTCTTGTATAGTAGTAATGTAATTCCGGGACAGTTGCCCCACCTAAGGCAAAAAAATCACCTTTTAATAATTTTTGACTTTGTAGTCTCCGAAAAAATGGATATGCATAGCCAATTCAATTGAGAATAACGCACGACATTCAAAATTTGAATATTATGACCGGAAGTTTACAAAAAAAAAATTAATCAAAACCATGTTTTTGGCCATCTCTCCCGACAGTGCGGTTGAGATGCCCCATATAAATGGGAGTGATGCCCCGGCCTTAAACGATCAATGAAACCAAAAATATTTAATCCAAAATGTATTTTTATTGATATGTTACGAATCGTACACTCGATTGATCATATCAACTTAACACACTTACGACGTCGTTATGTACGACGACGATAACGACGGTAAAGAAGGACGAACGTTTCGACGCTTAGTCTGCTTGTTCGTCTTCTTAAAATATTTAGCTCGACGTTGGCTTTAAATTTTTTTAATGTAATTTATTTACAGAACCAAGAAGTTTGTTTAAGATTACAACTTGACTGGTATTGAATGAGAACTTGTATCGAATTAATGCATGTGGTCAAATGAGAACTTGAATTAGAATGTATTTTGCAACTTGACTTACTACCTAACTATTACAAAAATGTTATCCCTTTGCTATGGTTGGTCATCCTAGCTAAGGGATTTGTCCCTGAACATATGTTAAAAAGATTTTGTTCTTCTTAATTCTTCTCTGAATTGTTCTGAAGACCATTGCCTTCTGGTTTTATCAGATGTTTTCCTTTTATACGTCGTAGGCATCTCTAAACATGGTTTATTTTTCATAAATAATGTCAATATAGTATTTCTAGGATGCTTGTGTTACAGTATTAATTAATAAATTGATTAGTTGTTGCTGTATATTGTGTATAAGGAATAGATGTTCCACGATAAAATGGGGCAACTCTCCTTTTAGTACGGGTTAGATGCCCCAGGGGAAAAAAAATGGAACTTAAAAGATACCGGTATATTTTATTGCAATAATAACCTTAACAATGTATTTGAGAAGCTGGCTAAAAGTATTCCCTGAAAAATAATAAATTTCGAATTGTCGGTATCTTTAAGTTATTACTACATTATAGCGCCATGTTAAAATCGTTGAACTCATCTTAATTTTGTTGACAACCGCACACCACCCGAAATTTTTGCCAACGGTAGTATGCCTTCCAGATAGCAACTGTTACGGAACAATAATACAGTACAAATTTTGGCATCTGTCATTAGCATGCGAAAATAGAACAACCGAGGCATCTCTCCCAGTGGGGCATATCTCCCGGAATTACTTTACTACTTTCTAATAATTGGTTCTGAAGCCTTTATAAAAATCTTGTGAAATTCAACGGAAGGATTATAAGCTAGAAACAAAATTTTTAAAAGTTGGGGTATTTAAAAAAGCGTGTTTGAATAATAACTACCCAATCCTGTAATTTCTTTATTTTAAAATCAGAGATTTTGCGTTTATTATAAAATATTCAGAGGGACGCTAGTCTCAAAGTACCTATACTTCATTGGATTTAACATAATATGTTAATTGTTAATAAAGTTTTTGAAAACACCAAAGTTGCAGGACCAAGGAATTCCCACTAAAATACCGTGTGTTCACTCACATGCTGTAATATTGGTTTGTAAATTTAATATAGTACACTGATGGCTATTTCCATCTGTTTACTGAATTTGAGTTCATCCAGTTATTGAAACTGCTCAAACTTATCTTTAAGACGTGCCAGTTAATTTTCCTAAAAATATTTAACTCCTTATAGTACTCTTGCAACCTTTAAGTAGTACCAAACGACGAAAAAAGCTGCTTAAAATGTATATTTCAAAAATTTGAATGTATATTAAGAAAGCATTACTTAATTGGGCATAGAACAACCGATTTACATATGTAAGAATAGATATCTTGATTTTTGGGATTAAACAGCTGTTTGTATCAAATTAAGCATTCACATTAAAAGCCAAAAATATATGATTAAAAACTCTTATTTGGTCCCATGATAGGTGATTTTGACCTACCGATACTTAAAAGATTTTGCCACATTTCTCGAGAAAATCAATATCGAAAATATCAAAATTTTTGCGTTACTAGAAATAAGGAAATTCAAATGAAAACCGCAAAGGCGTTAATTAACATCGTGGGCTAAGCCGATCCATATGGTTATGTGGTATGGTGGTATCTGTAGTGTGAAGATGCTACAGCAGCTAATAGACCTATCAACACTGGCCCGAATCAGAACTGTTAAAAAAGTCCGCCGGTTTAAAAGTGTGCTCGAAATAAGAGTAACTTTTTGTCATCAGATTTTTGACCACTGCAGGTGTGAAACCGTTGGAAATTTACCAACAGATGACAAAGTAGTATAGCTCTTCATGCCAGTGTAAGAGTGGGCTAAAAAGTTTAAAAAGTGGTGTAATTAATGTGGCCAGGCGTACAGTCATTACTGTGGTGATGAATATGGCTGCTGAGGAACTAATGTATACGAATCGAAGCAAAAATATTGTTTTAAAAAATTTGATTTTATTGTGTAGGTAATGAAAAATGGGTCTGCATTATTAAATTTACTATAACCTTTAACTAAATATAAATTCTTGTTATTAAAGCATTTGCATTAAATTTTTGAAAACCAATAAATAATTTGCTTCTTCTTAATCGGTTTCTCTTGTACCTTTCGGTGTCGAGGTATGCTTTTTTATTTCTGTATTAATTTTCTCCTCTCCTGTATATCGTTAGCTAATTGTGGCACATCTCTCCAGTTGACTCCTTTTTCTTCTAGTCTCAACCTCACTTCTTTTTCTCAATTTATTCTTGGTCTTCCTCTATTTCTTTTTCCCTCCATCTGCATTTTCCATCCTATTTTCGCGCATCTACTTTCTGGCATGTGCAGTA
The DNA here is from genome assembly GCA_947652605.1 of Elmis aenea. Taxonomy (NCBI): domain Eukaryota; kingdom Metazoa; phylum Arthropoda; class Insecta; order Coleoptera; family Elmidae; genus Elmis; species Elmis aenea. Next base: position 34,731,714 of record OX393581.1, read on the forward strand.
GATGTCCAAGCCATATTAATTGATTCGTCTCCATCTTTTTCTTAATATCTGTTACTTTTAGATTTTTACTAATTTTTTCGTTACTGATTTTATCGATCAGTCTGCATCCCTCTTTTCTTCTCAGAAATCTCATTTCCTGTGTCTGTATTCTTTGCAGTGGCGTAGCGAGGGTAAATGGCGCCCGGGGCATTTTTATTTTGCGCCCCCCATCGTCCGTATTTTTATTATATTTGTGAGTTTTAATTAAAATAATGTTGTATTAGTTATTCAAACGTACACTGTTATGATGATGAGAACAAATTTTAAAATTATAATAGCATTTCAGTTTTCTGGCTCAAATAAGTGAAATAAACGCAAAATATTTTGTCTTCATGGCGCCCCCCAAGACTGGCGCCCGCGCCAACGATACCCCCCTTGCCCCCCGTCGCTACGCCACTGATTCCTTGTTATTTTTTTTTTGTGGTAGTGTCCAAGTTTCTAAACTGGACGTGAGAATGGATACGTATAATGCATTAAAAACTCGCGTCTTAGTTTCTTTTGATATCTCCTTCTTACTTATCAAACATTTATTAGTGGCGTATTCTATTATTCAGCTAAGAATAATCTTACAATAATAAAAAAAGTTTTTAAAATATAATGCCCGAATAATATCTACAGTAGTAGCAAATAAGATTGGATGTTAATCAAATGTTTTCGATTATGTTACGCTTAGACCTTTTGATATTTTGTAAGCTATTAAATACGTCAGAAGTCTTTCATAGTTACAAAAATAAACGTTTGCTTAGGAATAGACAATGAATAGACATTGATACATTCTTCTATGGTAATTTAAAAAAAAAAAGAATTGTACACGTAAATGACAAAGTACATTGGTATAAATTATTATAATTTTGTAACTAAAATTTCGTTAAGTTACTATGTCGCTTTGTTTCTTTGGACTATAATAAATTGAATTAAAATAAATTGATCCTTATGTTCTTATCTTTACATCGTCAAAAACAAACAAGCTTCTAAAAATGATACCTATCTATTGTTAAAATATTTTACTTTTTTCATGAATGGAATTTTAGTTTATTTTTCACCTACAATTGCGATCTTTGGTCTACTTTCAGGGGTGGATTGACCCACCGTAACACTGGGAAAATTCCTGGTGGGCCTGTCGTTCGATATACAACAATGTATATAAGTAGGTATACTTCGGTTAGGTGATTCACCCAAAATTTTCCTGGCTCGGCCTTATGTCGCCTACTTTATTTTATATTTAAGGTGTTTTTCAAAATTATATTTAACAATATTTCATTATCTTTTAAAATGCAATAAATAGTAAAAGTGTAAAATGTAATGATGCAGTGATGTGTTCGTTTTTGCTATACTAATTCTAGACATCGGATATGCATTTTTTAAATTTTGCATATGGTAAAGCATTTGCATCACTTAAAACGCATGAAGGTATAAATAGATTCCTTATAAATAATGATTTCTTTAGTTAGTCGTTCAGTTTTGTGTCAAAACCGTTAACATTGACATACTGAAAGGTATGTGTATATATTTTTATTAGCAAGAAATCAAAGAAAAGAAAACTTACTTAATTTTAATTATTTATAATAAATCATAATTAAAAATATTAATGTACTATTTAAATTTGTACCAAATTTGTTTTGTGTATATTTTGCCCTTGTACAGGGTGGTCCAAATTCGATGGGATTGCATGGGTATCTTGCTTAATAGTCAAGATAGAGGAACGGTTAAATTACCAAAAATGTGCAGTTTTTTGAGACAAACTCAGAACCGTTTTCAAAAATATTCTATAATTTCCGGTTTTCGAGTTATTGAATAAAAAGTGTTTTTTTGTCAAATTAATAATGTGTCATATCTCGGTTATTGTTTTAAATATCGAAAATATTTATGAAGATTATGTTAAGATATTTTTATGCTTAACTTGATTAAACTAAAAAAAAAAATTTTACGCTCACCGTTTAAAAGTTATGACACAAACTTACCTTTTTTTAAATGGGAGCAATAGTTGGCTATGACCTATTTAAATTCCTTATTTTTTTCTCATTCCAAATATATGAGGGTTGATGTATTTATTTTCAATCATACGCAAGTTACAAAGGTTTTTCAATTTTTTTAAAGATGAAAAACAAAAAGTAGGCTGTGGAAACAAAAAAAAATCAAGAAAAACAGAAAATGATTGAATATAATTGACAACTGTTCTGAGTTCATCTAAAAAAAGTGGACATTTTTGGTAATTTAACCGTTTCTCTATCTTGAGTATTTAGCAGGATACCCATGCAATCCCATCGAATTTGGACCACCCTGTACAACTATGTTAAATTTCATTTTTTATTTTAAAAATCCCAAATATTTTTAACAGTAGGTATATAAAAGTGAAATGAGGAGTATTTATTTATTTTATTACTAAATTTAATAAGTTCATAAACCACTTAAAATTTTTGATCATAATGGGCACTTTTGAAAATGTTAAATATCTCGCTTAAAAAAAATATAGAGAAAAACTTTTAAAACTTTTTTGGCATGGTTTTTTGTCCTTAATAAGATAGCGATGTTCAATTTTTTTTACTCATACAAATATTGATATATTACAAATAACTTTTTTATTTTATATGGCATTCATAGTTGACTTTGACATGAATCGAAAGCTTATTTTTTGCGCTTTTCAAAAATATATAATTAGCTTATGGTTGCCATTTAAAGTAAGAAAGATAGGTGTAATATATCGGTATTGACATGAGTAAAAAACAATTGAACATCGCTATCTTATTAAGGACAAAAAATCATGCCAAAAATGTTTAAAGTTTTTTTAAATCTTTTCGTTTAAGGGAGACATTTAGCATTTTTAAAAAGTGCCAAAAATCGGATTTTGGCTATATTTCGAAAATTAAAAAAGATATCAAAAATCTGTTTACGTCAATGAATTTCTCTCGAAAAAAGAACTCAAGACTACGTACTTAGTTTTTTTCTATCTCTGATAATAACCGAGATACACTGTGTGGGCATCGAAAATAGGCCACCCTGTACATTGTTTAAAAAATGTATATCTAAGGCAATTTTTGGTAGACAGTCAGCGACTTTTTATATATTTGGAAATCACTGAGAAATACTTATTTTTCAGACACTCAACATGTCGGTGACTACTACGGCACCAGAAGTAGTCACTGCTGGTAATTTGATATCAGCTACAAACGTTTTTTACTTCTTACTTATTCCTGCTCTGGTGTTGTGGTATATACAATGGCAACTTTCCAGAAGACGTTTAAAAGAATTTGCCCTAAAATTTCCTCTACTTAAAGGATATCCAATCGTGGGAATCACTCCTCTTCTGCTAGGTCATCCAGCAAGTAAGAAGAAACATATTATAAACAAGTTAAACATCGGTTAACAGATAAAAAAGGGATTGCGAAATTTTGAAAAACACTGATTTCTAATTAAACATTTAAATTAACAATTTAATTGTCTAATTAATCGAGCAATTTATTATGTAATAATAAACATGCTTTTTATATAATTACTTCTTTACGTTACGATAGTTTTCAATCCTGCATATACTATTAGATTTGTTAAAAAATCATATGTATGTCCATTACATTTTTGTATTTCATTCGTCAAGACAATTGCTTTATTATTTATTACATGTACCTTAAAAATAATAAATTTACAGAAGAAATAATACATTTAAATTACTCATGGTAAATATCCAATTAATTTTTTTATCGTTTTGGTTTAAGCCACATTTACAAAGTTTTGTTAGTAGGCTGATTATAAAAAGAAACAAGGTTTTTATTTGTACGACTTCGTTTTGTCAATAATTATGTTAGATAAATATTTTTACGTATAAATAGAGTAAATTTTGACACTTTTTATGTAAATATTCATAATTTCAGAGATTTTTAAACGATTTATGGAACTCTCTGTAAATTATCCATCGATAGTCGCGGGATGGTTAGGACCTAGGCTCACGATATTTTTATTTGACCCAAGAGATATCGAAATTATTCTCAGCAGTAACGAATATATTGATAAATCACCGGAGTATGGAGTGTTCAAACCTTGGTTTGGGGATGGACTTCTTATTAGCACAGGTATGTAAACCACTATGTGTGCTTGCAATAGTGGTTAGATAATAATTGATCAAACGAATTTACTATTGATAACACTTCACCCAATTATTCTCAAAATAAATAAGTCATATTTATAAGAAAACACTCAGCAATTTCAGAACTGGTGCCGCTAAAACATTTTAACATAAAATTTTATAACGAAACAAATTCACTAGCCGAAACCAATTATCTATCAATTATCAATTGCTTATGGTTGTTTTATATTAATTTTTAATTAAATGCATTTAATTCATTTTATGTTCGTCTAGGTCAAAAATGGAAGGCTCATCGCAAACTCATCGCTCCTACTTTTCATTTAAACGTACTTAAAAGTTTTATTGAACTTTTTAACGCCAATAGTAGAGCGACTTGCGAAAAAATGCGCAAGGAAAATGGAAAAACATTTGATTGTCATGACTACATGTCTGAAGCAACTGTTGAAATACTGCTAGGTAAGTATTGTACCAACATAAAACCTAATGGGATACGATTTAATACCAAAAAACTAGATTTAATATGATGATGTAAACAGTGTCCAAAAAATTGCATTTATTTAATAGCGATCATTCAGGTAGCCGGTAAAATATTTCGACGTTTAAATTGGACAAGTCACTCTGAAGCGACGAAATTGGTATATCATACCGGGTGTAAATGAAGTGTGGTACACCCCCTTTTTTTTCTTTAGTTTTGATTTTAGATAAATGAAATTTTAGACATATGATATGTGCAAAAAACTTGGCTTTTTGAGCCGTTGCACACATTTGTTTCACTTCCGGTTTCGCCGGAAATGACCCCAACTTTGTTATTTTAAATGGAACACCCTGTATATTTTTACATTTTTGGAAAGAGGAAGCGATTTTGGATATAACTGCACTATTTTGGTTAATTTTTATAACCTCAAAATATTTTTGAAACAAAATTTAGTTTTCTATTAAGGGTGCCGTGACCTGCATAAATTGTTTTTTTTAATGTCAACACAATTGTCCAAAAAACGTTTTTGTCAATTTTAAATGACATTTAGGTTACTTTAATCGGCTTTGAAGGTTGCGAAATCGGATTTTTGACAAAAAGTCAATTTTTTTAAATGGAACCATGCTGGTACTAGCGGTTATTTAAATCAAGTATCTTCTAACGAATCCATCGATACCAATAACTTGTATTTTAATTAAGAATCTGCTTCAAAAACTTCAAATTATTGTGAAGATTTATTAATATCCTGTTAATCGCAGTACACTGTGCATAATTACATAATTAGATTACTGCGATTAAAAGGATATCCTAATAAATCTTCACAATAATTTGAAATTTTTGAAATAGACCCTTAATAAAAATAAAAGTTATTGGTATCGATGGATTCGTTAGAAGATGCTTAATTTAAATAACCGCTAGTACCAGTATGGTTCCATTTAAAAAAATGGCTTTTTGTCAAAAAACCGATTCCGTAACCTTCAAAGCCGATTAAAGTAACCTAAATATCATTTAAAATTTACAAAAACGTTTTTTGGACAATTTTTTACATAATAAAAATCAATTTATGCAGATCACGGCACCCTTAATAGAAAACTAAATTTTGTTTCAAAAATATTTTGAGGTTATAAAAATTAACCAAAAAAGTGCATTTGTATCCAAAATCGCTTCCTCTTTCCAAAAATGTAAAAATATACAGGATGTTCCATTTAAAATAACAAAGTTGGGGTCATTTCCGGCGAAACCGGAAGTGAAACAAATGTGTGCAACCACTCAAAAAGCCAGGTTTTTTGCACATATCATATGTCTAAAATTTCATCTATTTAAAATCAAAACTAAAGAAAAAAAAGGTGGTGTACCACACTTCATTTACACCCGGTATAACAAGAGTTGTAAGAAGCGTATCTATTTTACAACGAGTTTTGTACTATAATTTTTCTACGACGACATACCACCGGATGTAACTGAGTTCTGTTACATATATGTGTAAGAAACTGGATTATTTGAACACATGTACACTATTGCTATACTTCCGGTTTCGCCGGAAATGATCCTAACTTTGTTACTTCAAATTGAACGCCCTGTATATTTTTACGTTTTTGTAAAGACGAAGACATTTTTGATACAACTACACCATTTGGTTAATTTTTATAAAATTACATGATTTTTGGAGGAACTGTTCTATTTTGGTTTGCCTTGACCTGCATAGATTTAATTTTATTATGTCAAGAAGTGTAAGAAGGTAACTTTAATCGGTTTTGAAGGTTTTTTGAGAGAAATTATTGTTTTTTAAAGAAACGGTAGTGGTACATGAGTATATTTAACTACAGTATTTTCTAAAGAATACAACAATACCTTCTTCTTCTTTTCTATATGCCATTTCAAGCGTCGTTTCCTGTATCCATTGTTTCCAGGCCTTTCTGTCTCTTGCTAGTATTCTTATTTTCTCTACTGCATTTCCTTTTTTCAACCCTATTTCCCTTATTTGGTCTATCCATTTTTTTCTTGGTCTACCCCTTTGTTTTTTGGCTGGTTTTACAATTTCCACTATTTTTGTGATTCTGATTTTATTAGTACTATATGGCCATACCAGTTTAGTTGTTCCTTTTTTATTGTTGTAAAAACCATGTATAATTTGTTTTTAGAAACTGCTATGGGAGTGAGTAAAAAAACTCAAGGGCAAAGTGGTTATGATTATGCCATGGCTGTTATGAAAATGTGCGACATATTGCATCTTCGACATACAAATATACTCTTAAGATTCGATGCAATTTTCCAAATAACTAAGTACGCAACAGCGCAAAAGAAACTTCTCGGTTTAATCCATGGCCTGACACGTAGCGTAGTCAAAAGTAAAAAAGAAGCGTTCCATAAAGGCATTCGAGGATCCATTGCAGAAGTACCTGATGATGTTAAAGTAAAAGCAGACATTAAAACAGACGGAAAAGTTGCTTTGGGAGCTTTCTTCGGGAAAAATACCGGATATGTAGACGACTTGGACGATGATGATGTAGGTGAAAAGAAGAGGTTGTCATTTTTGGATTCTCTTATCGAAGCTTCACAAAACGGTGTTGTTATCAACGATGCACAAATTAGCGAACAAGTTAACACTATCATGTTCGAGGGACACGATACGACGGCTGCTGGAAGCAGTTTCTTTTTGAGTTTAATGGGTCTTCATCAAGATATTCAAGATAGAGTTATCCAAGAAATGGACGAGATTTTTGGAGATTCCGATCGGCCTGCCACCTTTGCCGATACATTAGAAATGAAATATTTGGAAAGGTGTCTTTTAGAGACTCTTCGATTGTATCCACCAGTTCCTCTTATTGCTAGACAGTTAAAACATGACGCCAAACTAGGTAAAAAAATCATCAGGTTCTAAAATAATTTCTTTTTAGTGAGGAATATAATTTTGTTTATTTAAAAATAGATAAAGTTTTAGACAACTTATTCAAACAAAATTCAAAACAATATTGGTTTTAACAACATTAAAATCGCCTTTTTAAATTTTCAACATTATAGCAAATTCAGGTGTGAAAATTAGTAGGTGGTGCTTTTTTCGATGCTCATCATTGCTATCTTGGAAACGGTAAGAGATACAAGGTCGGTTAAATTAGAGAAAAGTTGCACATTTTTATGACGATTAAGAATCTGAAAAGAAATCCTCGATATTTTGATTCGTTTTTGATTTATTACAAAAAAAACTGAAAAATGTGATTTTAGAAAAATATTATTATCTTCCCTACCATTGACGCCATTTCATTTAAACTTGGTAACTTTATGTTCTTGGCCGTCCTGGGTTTGATGACGTCAACAGAAATTTTCTAAGCCTTCTAGATTTCAAGTTGCGATAGTCAACTTTTTTATTTCTTATGACCGCCATATTGGATTTTTACACCATCAGACAGAAAAAAAAACTAGCTTTTCAGATTGGTAACCAACATACCTTTTTTCTTTGAAAAAACTTGTTGAAATTTTAAAATTTGTGTAAATAATTCATAAAATCGAGAATGCTCTGAAAAACAATTGAAACTATGATATAAATAAAAGCTACGGAACATTTTATTGGTCTAATGATAACGAAATTAAGATTGTTGAAAACATATTTAGAAGATATGTTGGGCGAATTGCCATTATTAACAATTCAAAATCATCAGTAGTTTCAGCAAGAAGGAGCTGGTCCTCACGACGCCCGCATTGTAAAAGGATATTAATTTAGATGTACGCTTTCAAAATGCATGACTTGGTACGTTTGGTCCTGTTCATTGGCCTCCGCGATCGCCATGTTTAACGCCTATGGATTACTTTTACATTAATGTTGTTTATGCAACCCTAACGGAAAATATTGAACTTCTTCGCCGTAAAATCAAAAATGCTTTGGACTCTATTTCGAGACAAACTATTCTAAAGGCAGTGGACGAAATGAATTTGAGGACTAACCACTGCATCATACATAACGGAGCGCACGTTAAACAATTTAAATAATTATTTACCTGGTGTTTTAAATTGATAGTCATTTCGTTATTTTATTAGACCTTTAAAATGTTGTGTCACTTTTATTTATATTATAATTTCAATTGTTTTTTAGAACATTCACGATTTTAGAGATTATTTATACAAATTTTCAAATTTCAACAAGTTTTTTGAAAGAAAAAAGGTATGTTGGTTACCAATCTGAAAAGCTAATTTTTTTGTCTGTCTGATGGTGTAGAAATCCAATATGGCGGCTATAAGAAATAAAAAAGTTGACTATCGCAACTTGAAATCTAGAAGGCTTAGAAAATTTCTATTGAAGTCATCAAACCCAGGACGGTCAAAAACATAAAATTACCAAGTTTAAATAAAATAGCGTCAATGGTAGGGAAGATAATAATATTTTTCAAAAATCACATTTTTCAGTTGTTTTGTAGTAAATCAAAATATCCAGGATTTATTTTCAGATTCTTAATCGTCATAAAAATGTGCAACTTTTCTCTACTTTAACCGACCTTATATCTCTTACCGTTTCCAAGATAGCAATGATGAGCATCGAAAAAAGCACCACCCTGTATAGCTTATTATTAAAGTTAGAACATACGTTTAAATTTGGCAGAATGATAAATTTAAAGCTGATTAATATTACAAAACAGGTTTTAATGTGACTATTAATGAAATCGACACAAAATTACCTTTATGAGTTTTTGATGTAAAATTTTTATTTTGAACTTTCTTATATTTTGCAAAAAGTTTGTTCCAAACGACTTTTTATTGTGCGTTTAGATCTTTATGAGGGTTTACTGAATTTGATTTTAATTTTAATTTTTACAAAAACTTTTAATATCTTATGGCTATTATCTCTGTTATTAACAGTTATTTAAGACTTCTTATCTTATTTGAAAAAGACTTAATTTTATTTTATTATTAACATTGAAATTTAGCAGATCTATGCTATAGTCTATCTCTAATCACAAGAAAACTTGAATCGCTCTTTATAATTCTGCTTTGAAAATTCTGCTGTTTTTATTTTATAAGAGCAGTGATCGAAAAAATAATTAAACATTAAATTACCTTAAATATGGGTACATAAATTTTTTTAAATTATTATTATAAACGGTTGAAAAAAATTAATAAACTGGCAAGTGACCAAATTGCTCTATGCGTTAATAAGAGATGATAATAATATCACGCTCAGATGGGTTGCAATTCCTTTAAAAAGATTTTGTTTAGATAAACTTTATTTTGTAAAATAGTTCTAAACACATTTTTCTTAACCAGGGCCACTTGGAGGTCCATGCCGAATGGCGACCCAAACAAAATTTTAAAAACTCGAGATCTTTTTAATTTTCGTGGGACGGCCAATATTTGGTGCTACGTTACGGTTCTTAATTGCCAAAATTAAAAAAAATAATTAATAAGTAATTTGATTTGATAATGACATTAAGATCTTTTATAGCTCCACTGTGTAATAACAAGTATTTTGCGTTAAACTGGTAATGTAATTTTTTTATTGTTTTAACTATACACATACACCGGTTGTAAGAGAAATCAGGCTCACCCCTTTTTATCCTTATTTCCTGGTTTTAACACACAAAATTTTAGGCATTAAATACTTGCATAAAACCCAAAAACTCAACATTGGCAAACTTTTACACCATTTTCGATTTTGCCGAAAGCAGCCTTAACATTGTTATTTCATATGGAACGCTATGTATACTAGTACATTAATTTTTTGTAAACAATTACATAATTTTAAAAACTTTTTTAAACCTGAAATAATTATTTGAAAAAAGTGTATTTTTAATTAAAACCGTAAATGATATAAAATTGTACATTTGCCCAGATAATCGCGTTCTATACAAGTAAAAAACATCTAAAATTTTGTTTAATAAAATGAGGGAAGAAAGAAAAATCTGCCTGATTTTTACTTTTTTTTAATTGCCACACAGGGTTATTACATGGTCCAAATGTTTGTATTCCAAATTATTAGAATATTACTCAATAACTCATAATTGACTGAATAGTAAGTCATTTGATTATTTTAATATATTTTTATAGCATCTGGAGACTATACTATTCCAGTAGGCTCCACCGTTGTTGTAGCAACATTCAAATTACATCGTCGTGCAGACATTTATCCTGATCCTGAAAAGTTTAATCCTGACAATTTTCTACCGGAAAGAACTGCCAACCGCCATTATTACGCCTTTGTACCGTTTAGCGCTGGTCCAAGAAGTTGTGTAGGTAAGTTATTAAAATGAGGACACCTCCAGAGAACATTTTAATATATCATACGGATTTATGTGACCCCAAAAATTGTTTCAGGTCGTAAATACGCCATGTTAAAACTGAAAATTCTTCTTTCCACAATAATGAGAAACTTCAGAGTCTATTCTAACATACCAGAAAAAGATTTCCAACTACAAGGTGATATAATTTTAAAACGAGCGGAAGGATTCAAGATTAGGTTAGAACCCAGGAAGCCAATGGCCAAGGCATGAACAAATAATTATAGCACTGACGTATTAAAAAATTACTGACCGAAGCAAAACACCAATTTGTTATTTATATTGTAATTGTATTTAGTTTTAAGATGATTGTTTATTTGTGAATATGTATTTTATAATAAGGTGGTTTCTTTTAACTCGATCGTATTTAAATATATTTTTTGACGAACATCCACTATGCGCCTTTGATTGATTAGGATATTTCCTTTAAAAAAATAATAATTTTTGAGCGCTAAAATTTATAAATTTTGCGGAGCATTTCATCGCACATCGTTTAAAAATAAAAATTGGAATGTCCAAGTAAAACTATGTTTTTTATTGGTTGGATCCGTATTTTCAAGCTTCCAAAGAGTCAATAAAATTTTTAACATATTTTTAAAAATTTATTAATTGATTTTGAGCATGCTCCAATGAGTAAAAATATTACATGCTTTTTGTAACTAAATTCAAAGCGTCACTAACATACCTATACAATATACAGTGTGACCAAAAAGTAACGTAACGGATCAATATCTCGTCTTGTGATAATTTTACAAAAAAAGTGTCGAATAAAAGTTGTTTGTGATAATTTACTACCTAACCTAAAATTATTTTTAACTATACACAGTGTTTTGTTTTTGCGCACCGATACGTCACTTTGTTTTCCTAAAAGGAAGACCCTGTATATTTTGCGCTTTTTAGATGCAGAATTAAATTGTCTTTCAAAATGTATAAGGTTGTATGTGCCTAAAATTAATCGTTTTTGAATTATTTAAGCTTTTATGAAAATTTTGACAGAAATTACCTTTAAAATTTGTTAAAGGTCTATTATGTCTAAAATTAATATTTCTCGAGTTATTGAGGTTTTCATGATAATTAATGGGCACAAACAAAATATTTAATAGAAATTAATTAGTCGGTTTTGAAAATACCTCGATAATTTGTTTTAAATTTCAAATAACGTTCTATTTTCATTTTTAAGTTATATTTTTTACCTGATTATAAATTAGTTTAATAAAAAACAATAAAATCAAAATTATTTAATCGACATAAAAGAGTTTTTTTCTTAGGCCAATGTGACGAAAATACGTACCTCTAAGAATACATATTGTATGATTAGTTTTTGCTATAAACCTAAAATCGTATATTTTAATGTCATGTTACTAAAAATGTCCTGTTTATAAGAGCAGTCAATAGTTAATATTAATAATATTATTAGTTCTTTTTTGCTAGGGGTGCAATTTTAGGTATATTGCAAAAATTAATCATACTATATGTATGCTTAGAAAGTTCGTCTTCACATTGGCCTAAAAAAGGAAAATATTTTAGGTCGATTAAACAATTTTGATTTTATTAATTTTTATTAAACTAATTTATAATCAGGTAAACATATAGCTTAAAGATGAAAATAGAACGTTATTTGACATTTAAAACAAATTATCGAGGTATTTTCAAAGCCGACTAATTAATTTCTATTAAATATTTTGTTTGTGCCCATTAATTATCATGAAAACCGCAATAACTCGAGAAATATTAATTTTAGACATAATAGACCTTTAGCAAATTTTAAAGGTTATTAAATTATCGATAAGAATATATAAAAATATATAGGGTGTTCCATTTAAAAAATTAACTTATCCGTGTTTGAAGTTTAACCATTTGAACCGAGCACAAAAAACACCCTGTGTATTATTTTTAAAATGTTAACTAGTCAGCAATCACTGCGACACTATTGTCGAACAAAGTTTCAAAGGAATTCGTTCTGCCATTGCTATGTTGTGAAATATCAATATTTTCTTAGAGTCGAGTTTCTGTCAAAATTTTCATAAAAACTTAAATAACTCAAAAACGATTGATTTAAGGCACATAAAACCGTATACATTTTAAAAGACAATTTAAGTGTGCATCTAAAAAGTGCCAAATATACAGGGTGTTCTATTTAAGAAAACAAAGTGACGTATCGGTACGCAAAAACAAAACACTGTGTATAGTTGAAAATAATTTTAGGTTATGTAGTAAATTACCACAAACAACTTTCATTCGAAACTTTTTTTTGTAAAGTTGCCATAAGACGAGATATTGATCCGTTACGTTACTTTTTGGACACACTGTATACTGTATTTTACGGACTATAAGACGCTACAGACTATAAGACGCACCTTAATTTTTAAGCAATTTTTAAAATAATAACGTTTTTACCATTTTCATTATTAGATTGCAAAGCCAGACTAAAAAAAATTCTTAGTTTATAAAACCGAAATGGCCTTCAAAATCGCTGAAAATCAACTCATGTTCGTCGCATCGGTGCACTGCTGCTGCCAGTTGAATCCAATGTTGCCAGATAGAGATAGGTTTCCCGCGGCATCGAATATATGGCCATTTTTAAGACTGGCGGGAATTTTAAAGCAAACACTGGACATTTTTATATTAATTTCGAGTATAAGACGCACCTGAATTTTGGAGGCAATTTTTCGAAGAAAAAAGTGCGTCTTATAGTCCGTAAAATACGGTATACAATAAAATTTCAGAACTCCTCTAATTTAATACTATTAACATATTTAACAAAATGCTTCAGATGGTTTTGTACCAGCTCTTTATTGAATACCGGCCAGTTACCGCTGTCTATAATTACACTATTTCCAAGTTCTCTCCTTTGATATCTAAGCCTTTCCCTTTTCTTTGATGCATGGGTACATTGGGCTATCTATTATTTTAAACGTGTTTAGATTAGCTTCTTATTCTTCCATGTTCACTCACCATGACCGTAAAGTTCTTCGATTCTGGAATTTGAATTTTTAACCTATGACACAAGTGTCGGATTAAATCTTTTGTTATGGCACCTGTCACTGTGATATTCCACTCTGTTTGCCATTCTGCTGCACTGTGGGTTTTTAATCCACTTAAATTTAAATAGCACTGTTGGGTACTCTATTATAGCAGATTTCACCATCTTCCTCTGCTGCTTCCTTGGCCAGTCTGTCCATATCTCATTCCACTTATTCCAATGTGTGCTTTATTCCACCCATTATGAATTCTCCAATCGTGTTGCTTCATCCATTCTTAATTTTTCAATTAAAACTACATGATTATTTACTTTTTTAATCGAATCTAATGCTTAGTTTATTTTACTACCCGAGTGCACAACCACATTTCTATCATCCACAAGTGAACCTCCTATCCTTCAATCAATTTTCTTCTACCAGTTACTAGAAAATATAGATTGGTCTTTTATTGCAGGTAAGTCTTGTGGTGAGTCAAAAATGAATATATTTTTAGGTATTTTGAAAGATTCTATCAACGAAACATTTCCTGTGGTAGAAAAAAAACAAAGTAATGCACAAAAAATAAATTGGTTTAATGATGAATTAAAAAATATGCGAAGCACTGTAGCTCTTTTATCTGAATTGTATCAAAATTCACAGAATGATTTAATAAAAAATATACGAAATATATATAGACATCAGTACAGGCAAAAAATTATTGAAAGTAAAAAAACTAAGTATGAAAAGTTGATTACCAATTCCAAGGGTACGTGCAAGGTTTATTGGGATATTATTAGTGATAATAGAAAAACTAATAAAAAACAAATAAATACTGATATTACTTCAGAAGATTTAAATAAATTTTTTTCTCAAATTGCTGAAAATATCATTAATGATCTCTCAACGACAAATAAGGTTTTTTCTGATTATCTACCTCAAAATTGCACTGATAATTTTCCTTCATTCTCTTTTAAAGAGACATCTTACAATACTATAAGAGACATAATCTGTGATCTGAAAAATAAAAAGTCTTTTGATCATTATGGACTAACAGTCAATATGCTAAAAAGATATAAAAATATTTTAATTGGTCCAATTACTGAGGTAATTAATCAGTGTATTCGTGAAGGTGTTTTCCCCCATTCACTGAAGATTGCAAAAGTGGTGCCGGTGCATAAGAGTGGTGATGTCAATGATAAGAATAATTTCAGGCCAGTGTCGCTACTACCAATAGTCTCTAAAATTTATGAGAACATACTAAAATCTCAAATTAACTCTCATTTTGGGAGACATAATTTATTTGCAAGTGAACAGTTCGGATTTCAAAGGGGCAGAAATACTTCTCTTGTTGTTGCCACCTTATGCGAAGCCATCTCGGATGGATTTTCTGATGGAATATTCACTGGGGTTATTTTTTGTGACTTGCAGAAGACATTTGACTGCATTTCGCATAACATACTACTACAGAAGCTTAAGTATTACAATTTTAACAAATTGAGTATTTCTCTTGTAAGCTCATACCTTACAGACAGGTTACAATATACTTCTGTCAATGGGACTAATTCTAAATCAAGTGTGCCTCGTTTTGGCGTTCCCCAGGGCTCCGTGCTGGGTCCTATCTTGTTTTTGATCAATGACTTTAAAAATTGTGTTTCTACTTCATCGGCCATTTTATTTGCTGATGATACAACCCTTATTACTAAATTTAATAAAATAGAGGATTCGGCTGGAGCTTTGGAGAGGGTCCAGGATGAGGCTCAAAATTGGTTTCTTGCAAATCAGTTGTCTTTAAATGCAAGAAAAACCCAAGAATTGATTTGTACACTTAAGAAAATTGATCACATGAAAACTGGTGGTGTCAAGTTTTTAGGAGTATGGCTCGATCCAACATTAAATTGGCAGGCTCACACTGATAACTTGGCAAATAAGCTCTCTAAAAATTTATTTGCTTTAAGAAATATTGCAAATTTAGTTGATACTAGTATATTATTCACAGCATATTTCTCATTGTTCATGTCACACTGTTTATATAGTTTGATAAACTGGGGCCACTCTAGTCATATGAAAAGAATCTTTGGACTACAACGTAAAGCCTTAAGAATTATTTTGAACCTTGGCTATGGAGAAGATGTCAAAGATAAATTCACTCAGAATAAGTTATTAACTCTACCATCATATTACATACTGTATTCTCTATGTCATGTTAGAAATAATTTTAATAAATATACTTTACAAGGCACTTTACATAATTATAGTACAAGAGGAGGTCAAAATATACGTATAGATTACCATAGAGTGTATGCTTGTCGCAATGCGGAAAATTACTATGGTCCTTTATTTTATAATCGACTACCTTGCAATATAAAAAGTCTGCCATTGAAGGGATTCAAAAATGCTATTCTAACATTCTTAATTAACAACCCTATTTATAAAATCAGTGAGTTTGAATTCAAAAATGGGTAAGCAGATTGTTTGTGGGGGCTCCAGTCTTTCTTTCGGGTTTCTGTAATTTCTTGTAATTGTAATTTTTATTTTTATTGAAATGTTTGGTCTGTACCTATATGAAATATATTCTTTGTAATTTAATTATCTGTACTCTGACGATTGTAAAACTATATGTTAATGCATAAAAAACGATTCTATTCTATTCTAAATTTTCTCCAGCGCTTTTAAAATTGCCATGTGTTCTGCCTGGTTATTAGAACATTTACCATGTAGTTTATACTTAAATTGGCAATATATATCCTTGTTTTTATAAATAACTATACCAAAACCTACCTTATTTTCGGTTTTACTGCTTTTAGTTTGTATTCCTTTCCTTCGAGCACTACTCTGATTTTACTTTCTCCTTCCGGATCAGCCCATTGTGAAACTTTCATGGGTGCATTTTTCATCACCTTTTATTTATTCTTTCAATCGTGATTTTTAACATATTGGATAATGTTTATGATAAAACAACTTAAGAAGTACAATTCACCTAGACCTTAATAATTTGTCAGCAATTTGAAAGCCTTAAAAAGTAGACAACAAGCAATACTTGACGAATAGTTTTGTTAGATTTATTTCCTTAAAATAAATGACGATTTCTATTGTCAGAACACGAAATGCGCCCATGTTACATCCTTCACTTCCGAAAGCATATATCGAGGACGTCCAATATTCTTTGACGATACGAAGAAAAACACGTTAAACATAATTTATCCATAAAGTTTTACAAGCTTCCTATTAGTCGGTAATTATTCGTTAATACGTATATTAATTTCTACCTTCAAAACCAGTTTTTACAGTAATAATTAAATAGTAATTTTAAATTAGAATAAACTAATTATTTTAACCTTTAAGATGATTTCTAACAGTATTACATATTCATAGCTTCAAGGTGTAAAATCATAACATAGTTTTAAAAGTTGTGGCTAAAATTATTTGAAATAGACGTGTTGTAGTATTAAATAAATAAATCATGTATAAGGACACTGCAGTAAAATAAATTAGGTTGAATTTAGTTGCCGTTTAGTGACTGACTCAAATTCAAAGGCAACTATTGAGATCTTGCTTATTATTAGAGATAGATATTCGGTTAAAATTGCTAAAGTTGCTAAATTTTATGCCGATTAATTTTATTTAAAAAAAGTTTGTTTTCTATTTTACGTAAGAATTCTTCTTTTTTATTTAACGGTTTAATTAACTTATACATTTCTTATAATAGGCAACTTCATTTGCTAAAACTTCTTGTAAATTTCTTAAAGTGTATCACTTGCAGTGGCGTAGGCAGGGGGGTGTCAGGGGGGTCAGACCCCCCCCATAGGTTTGCAAAAAGTCGTTATAGAGCTGGAAAACTGTAAATTTTGTGGTAAAAAAAAGGTGTTCGGCTCTTTTTACTGTTTATTAACCTCCCATGATGAAATCATCAAACATTGTGAGGCAAAAAAAAATTTAAAAGAGATTGGTGACCTAAAACAATAGGTCCTCAGCTCCTTTCACGTTCATTAACCCCTACCCATGGAAGCATTTTGCTTACGCCACTGATCACTTGTAATATTATTTACATTAATAACATTGTGAAAACAAAACTGTTTTACACACCCTTGGACTGTAACAAAAATTAACTGATTTAACAAAAAAAATTACAATTTAAGTAATTTTTTTATTTCTGCAATAAAAACATTTCAGTTTTAGCAATGTAATATACCTATTCAAATTTAATAAATTGTTAAAAAAAAGATAAATTTGGAGGAAGGGTTATTTACAGATTTATTCTTAAAAAAAAATCTTTTTTTTTTTAAATGATGCCTTAAGTTGAATTTTCTACAGCTTAGAAAGGGCCAGTAGCAATAGGCCTTTTTTGCATTAAACAGTTTACATACTAGTAAATAAATACCGTACTTTATAATCGAATCAAAACTACTGCTTATTATTGGCCCTGTCCCTACCACTACTTTCAAGTCTATTTAGTAATAAACTATCTACTTTATAGCATCTAAATCTATGACTAGACACATGTTTTTGTATGTAAACGAATCGTTTTGTGATACTAATCACGGATTTACTTGTGGACCATGTTCGCAATGTATTGTTTCCATTATATGGTAATTCTAACCTTTACCTTCCTAGGATTAGAGGTTTAGAATGACAATTCTAAAAACCGAAAAATGTTAAAATTTTTAGAAGAAGGTTATTAACCTTTGAGAAATAAAGTACAATTAATAGTTGTTTAAATAAGATACTCAACATAAATAAGCAGAAATATTTGTAGGCTTTTTTTAAATTCTGTATACGTATAAAATAATTTTAATCCGAAAACTAAGCTAAATAGTATTAAAAAGTTTATTTGTGTTAAACTTTATTTAAACAAAGGACAGAAGAAATACAGTACAATTTATATAAGGCAATTTTAGTTTTGTTCTTTAAACAGTAGATATTGCCTGTAGCGAAGATCGTCCTTATTCTGATTTATTAATGAATTTACAATTCATAAACAAGGTGGGCCTAGGAAACGCTTTGAAATTTTAAATAAATTATACAAGTCGTGTTAGTTCACGTCATAATGACGCCACAAAAACGGAAAGAACATTTATATATAGGGTTATTTCCTTAACTATTTTCCAATATTATTTGATATATCGTTGATCATGTCTAGTTAGGTATCCGTGTTTAGTTTTTAATGTGAGTAGTGCTGTATTTGGATTAACTTTACAAGTTTAATAAATTTTATGTGGTAATGTTTTTTTGTATTAAGGGTTATATTTTAGTTATTTAAATCAATTACGGATTTAATTGCGATTAAGAAATTATTTTTATTATCTAAATTGATAAACAAAATATTGAATTTTTTAATACTATGGCTTTAATCAAAAACAGACTTGACCACTTTTCTCTGTTTTCACAATTACGCTATGAATTGTTTAATCGTTTCTGGTTTTTTAAGAAAACGATTGGAACTTTATGTAAATAATCCGAATCTTTTAGATAACTAAATGGAAAAAAATAAAACGTCTTTGTCGAAATTTTTTTTAGAGTGAAATTTCTTTATACTTGTATTTTGCTTGCTTACAGAACTAATTTATTTCACAACGAATTACATTATTTTAACAGGTTTTTAAAATGTTAACAAGACAAAGTTGCACAACCTCTGTTAAATAATAAAGCTATGGCGTTAGAAAATTAAATTTTTTTAAAAAAAAAATTCCAAATATAAAAAAAATATAAATCATAAAAAACAGTTTGCATCTTAAAATTGTAATTCGTGCAAATAACAAACTTTATTCCTTTATTTAAAAAAAATATGATTTCGTTTTTCTCTTGGTGGGTTTTGACACAAAACGTCACTATATATTATACAGGGTGCACCACGACCCTGAGATTCTTCGATAGCTCCTTTATTAATGAAAATATCAAAAAATGTTTAATACAAATATTGTGCGAACCTATTTTCTACATAACCTTAAATTATTTACAAATATACAGGGTGTTTCGTTTGACCGACACATATAAAAATTTTATTTTTTTAAACAGAACACCCTGTATATTTTTACATTTTTGGATTCCTCTTAAAATTTACTTTAAAAAATGTTTAAGGTTATATGGGTCTTAAGTTAACCGTTTTCGTAAAATTTACATTTTTGTGAAAATTTTGAGCGATACAGCACTTTCAATTTTTGTTTACAATAAAGTTATTTAAAAAAGCGGTAAAATTTCGTTTAAAATTTATATTGACAATAGATTAATTAACACTTTGCGCTAGCTACATTTTAAAAATATTATACAGGGTGTTTTTTACGCTTGGTCAAACTTGTGAAACTTTAAACATCGATAAGTCATTTTTCTTAAATGCAACACCCTGTATATTTTTACATTTTCTTGTAGAGAATTTAATTGTCTTTCGAAATTATTAAGCATGTCCTATACCTAAAGTTAATATTTTTCGAGCTATCTCGATTTTTATTAGTATTACTAAGGTAATTAAAATATTTTAAAGTGGGCCATGGACGTAAGTCGTAATTTTTCAAAGAATTTTTAAACAAAAGAATAAAAAGAGCTCCAATTTTAATTTTAGTCCAATAATGTACCCCTTTTCCCCGAAATTTATCGTATAAATTGTTTAAAATTATATCCTTGTTCATGTTCTACGCACAGTCGTAGATGTTGTCTCAAAGACTCTAGCACTTTTGATAACATTTCGGGGGTTATACCATTAAAAGCAACACAGGAAGTAATGCAGTTGCCGAACACAGAATATCCTAATAGATGGATAGGGCGAGGTAGACCAATCTCCTGGCCACCTAGGTCACCTGATCTTACCCCTATAGATTTATTTTTGTGGGGACCCATAAAACAGGTGTATCAAGACACCCCAACAACTGCTGAAGATGTGCAAAACAGGATTCGTGTTGCTTTTGATGGTATAACCCCCGAAATGTTATAAAGGGAGCTAGAGTCTTTCAGACAAGGTCTACGGCTGTGCGTAGAACAAGGACAATCTTGAACAATTTATACGATAATTTTCGGTAAAATGGGGTACATTTTTAGCCTAAAATTAAAGTTGCAGCTCTTTTTATTCTTTTGTTTAAAAATTCTTTGAAAAATTACGACTTACGTCCATGGCCCACTTTAAAATATTTTAATTGCCTTAATACTAATAAAAATCGAGATAGCTCGAAAAATATTAACTTTAGGTATAGGACATGCTCAATAATTTCGAAAGACAATTAAATTCTCTACAAGAAAATGTAAAAATATACAGGGTGTTGTATTTAAGAAAAATGACTTATCGATGTTTAAAGTTTCACAAGTTTGACCAAGCGTAAAAAACACCCTGTATAATATTTTTAAAATGTAGCTAGCGCAAAGTGTTAATTAATTTATTGTCAATTTAAATTTTAAACGAAACTTTACCGCTTTTTTAAATAACTTTAATGTAAAAAAAAATTGACAGTGCTGTATCGCTCAAAATTTTCACAAAAATGTAAATTTTACGAAAACCGTTGACTTAAGACCCATATAACCTTAAACATTTTTTAAAGTAAATTTTATGAGAAATCCAAAAATGTAAAAATATACAGGTTGTTCTATTTAAAAAAAATAAATTTTTATATGTGCCGGTCAAACGAAACACCCTGTATATTTGAAAATAATTTTAGGTTATGTAGAAAATAAGTTCGCACAATATTTGTATTAAACATTTTTTGATATTTTCATTAATAAAGGAGCTATCGACGAATCTCAGGGTCGTGGTGCACCCTGTATATGCAGTACACTTATATAAGTTATAAATTAGATAAACAAACATAAGTTATAATTTATCTTAGCACGTAGCTGAATCGATCAGCGAATATACAACTGTTAGTACTTATCACCAGCGTTTCTCAAACTTTTAAACACGCGACCCAAATAATTTTCTATAAATGAGAGTACGACCCATAGGACTCTAGTCGAGAAGGTACAGGCAAATTTTTGCTTTAAGCACTCTCGAGGATGGGAAGCTGAAAGGGGGTACCAATCCCCGCAAGAAAATACCTTTAGAAATATCATTTTAAAGCATTTTAAAAATGAAATTTAAAAAAAAAAATGGAATTTTTTATATAATTCCACTTCTTATTTTGATAACGAAATTGTTGTCTTTTTTTTAAACAAAACTAATAAATTGTATAAATAAATTTTACCGAATTGTTTTTATTTATTAAATTTATTATGGAAAAGGTAGAGTTACAATAATATAAAAACAATTTTAAGTAAAGTTCCGCTTCGCGACCCAACAAAAATTTAACGCGACCCAATTTTGGGTCGCCACCTGTAGTTTGAGAAACGCTGCTTATCACGTGTGTTTTATGTTGATGTCAACTGGATATTTTACTAAACGTGCCCATTAAAGCGTGTTCCGCGGCAGGACTATGAGCAAAGAAATCTTCGCCGGGCTTTGCCGTAACAAAAGCGTAAAAAAGAAATCAGAACAAACAAAAAAAGCAACAATGGTATTATTGAAAGTTTTTTTAGTTAAATATTTGCAGAGCAGTCTCTTAAGCTTTTTAAACTTGCGCCTCGCTTTTCTATATCAATTTTTATTGCGGCCCCCTTTCAACCGTTTTAAGCAGCGGCAACAAAAAAACCTATCCCGTTTCACATTGGTAACTAAAAGTGCCCTCCAATTGTTTTTAAATTCGTCTCGTGACCCTTTTTTCACATGTTTAGAGCCCTTCCTAGGGAAGACGCTTCATAGGTTAAGAATCATTGGTATAGAATAGAATAGAGGATAATTCAATAAAAACGTTACAATTTATTGAATGACCTATTTCTTAGTATTGAAGCGCAGAATCTAAGGTAAAAAACTTAAATTACAAAGTATATGCTTCAACAAAAATGAAAACTACAAAAAAAAAACTACAACCTTTACTTCTTATTAAAAGACTTCATACCAAAATATAAAAATATATGCATTTTGCGATTCAGCACCAAAACTATAATTTTTGTTTCCTTCATACACGTAACTGTGTGTTTTAATATAAATTTGCGTTTATACAATTTATATTAAATTAACTTTATATGGCAATTATTTCAACTTTCATTAGGTGACAAGATATTTTAAACTATTTTTGTATTTTTCAGAAAATTAAAATGTTTCCGTCGACTTCGGTTTTTGGTGGTAGCCCCACAACAGCTACCAACCTTTTTTACTTTTTGCTTATACCTGCTCTTTTGCTGTGGTATATATACTGGCAAGTATCTAGAAGACATATGAAAAAATTGGCAGAAAACATTCCCGGACCCCGTGGATATCCTATTATTGGCAATGCCTTAATGTTCATGGGTTCTTCAGCAG
This sequence comes from Elmis aenea, assembly GCA_947652605.1. Lineage (NCBI taxonomy): Eukaryota > Metazoa > Arthropoda > Insecta > Coleoptera > Elmidae > Elmis > Elmis aenea. Next base: position 34,754,842 of record OX393581.1, read on the forward strand.
GTAAGAATATTCTGTAGCATATTTGTCCAATTTTTTTAAACGTTTTATTAAAAACAAAAATATATTGAACCAAATTTAGCAAATTAAGAATGTAATCAGAATAAAAAAGTGGCTCTATTTTGCTTTTAAAAAAACAATGTGTCGCAAGGGACTTCCCCACCTCTGTAACATTTATATTAAGAGAGAGAATTTATCATAGGTATTCAGTGATTCGCAAAATTTATTTAAATATGTTGTTAAGTTTCACGCATATTAACTTTTCTTAGGTATTGCATTTTTTTAAACCCATTGGGCAGTATGAATAAAAATAAGTAAATACTTATAAGTATTAAGTATAAGTAAAAGTAAATGCTAGTGGTCATATGCATAATCTTTTACTAGTACTAGGTAGCAAATGCTGGAAAATCTTAAGTAAATACTACTAGCTTTTACTTAATGATTCAAATATTGTCATGGTTAACCACAAGAAAAGAATAACGTTTGTAACAGTCCATATTAAAATCATAATTTGATTGTTATTAATTTTTTTTATAATTTTAGGTTCTAAACAATAAATGGTGTCTTTTTAGAATTTACTAGGAGTATTATAAACTTTTAGATCAATTTTTTTCCCCAACTAAGTACCGATTAGTAATTGTGCGATGTTTTCTCTTTTCCTTATGCCAGCTCGCGTGATGTTATTCTCAACGTCTTTTTGGCCTTCCTCCTCTTCGACACTAAGATTATATTTAACTTGATCTTCCTCACCGAATGTGTTATCATCTAGGTAGGTGCTTTGCTACGTTGTGGAGTACAAAACAACTTACGATAACTGACGGAATTATAGCAAAGTCAAGCCGAATTTAAGAGTGGAAACCGTCGCTTAACTTATCCAAAGAGTCTTTCAATAATAACTCTGTTTTTTGCATGTACTTTGTTGTAATGCTTTTGGACATCATTATCAGGATTCCTGTATGGTGTCATAATCCACGGAGCGATCCCATATCCCGCATCGGCAATTATGACTGCATTTCTGTTATAACAGGCAATCTTTTCAACTAATCCAGATTTTCGTAACACGCGACTGTCATGAGTATAGCCTGGATTGGTAGCATCAACACTCGTAAATAATTCGTTGCTATCACAAGTAACTTGAACGTTAATAGAAGACTTGGATTTTCTATTGATATATTTGTCGGCGTGCTCTCTCTGGTAGTCTGAGTATTTCGACGTGTGTACAGTGTCTAAAACTCCTATACAACACGGAAAATTAAATTTTATCTGACAATTTCTTTTTGCTTTATCTACTTCACCCATATTTTTTGGAAATTTGATACAGCCTTGGCGTTTGGTGTAGATTTTGCACGCAACTTCTGTTACAGTTCGGCTAACTGTACTTTGATTAACACCTACATCCTCACCAACGCCTATCTGAAATCCGGGATCACCTACGTGTATTAAAAATACCTCAACTTTTTCCTTCCGTGAAAGAGCACCACCTCTGGTTTCGTCCACGTTGCCAAGAATGTTTCTGCCAGGTACTCGACATGACGTTCTTCGAACCTAAATAGTGCACGATATTGTAGAGAATCGTGATTTCGTTGATTTTTATAGATTTTAGGAGCTTTACTTCTGATGAACAACGCCATGATTAAGACTGATGCGAAAATAAGTACGGTGAGAGGCAGACTTGAGATTGTACTAGTACTTACTTAAAGTCTTAAGTAAATACTCCATGTTATGCATACGGTTTTTAAGTATTTACTGAAAATTAAGTAAATACTACTCCTAGTAAATGCTTAAACTTTTTTTGCATACGGAACCGAGTATTTACTTGCAAAATCACTAGTAAAAGCTTTTACTTGCTTTTATGCATACGACCCATTATGTGAAAGTCCTCTGACAGTGTCTGTCGTACGATACTAAATTTAAATATTCTTGGCGTATAATTTTTTAAAAACTTAAATAGGTATGATATGCAATTTAGCTATTTGTTGTAAAACTTTTACGAAAAACGCAAATGTTTAGAAATAAAAAGTTTAAAAAGCAATAAAAACGTACTTTTATACTTTAATAATGAAATAGATCAGTGTCTCTCGACATTTTTGTGTTTGTGCCCCCTTTTCCAAATTAAATTTTATTGCACCCCCTTTCTAATCGTTTTGTCCTAACAAAACGCTCTATTTGGTTTTATTTCTCAGTGTGTAAGTACCTCATTTTGCTAACATAAACTTAAAAATACATTAAAATCGGAAAAACTAATAGGAGTATCATTTATGTGCGACTGCTGTCATTTTTTGTATATATTTTATGTTACTGTTTTTTTGTTGTTTCAATAAGTAGTGTTTACTCGATTTATACCGTTATTTGCGTCCCTCCTTTAGATATTTTGCGCCCCCTCCCGTCTAGGTGAAAATCACTGATATAGATCATGTATACCATGGAATCAGCGTTTCTCAACCTTTTTATCTATACGAAACCCTTGAAATAATATACATGTCTCAAGAAAGCCACTTATTAAAATAATTGCAAATCAACCCCGGTAAAGAAAGATTAAAAAAAAAACCTGCTACTCACTTAATATTTTTTAGTTAACACGCCAACTGTTCGCTAAAAGAAAGAAATTATAGGGCTAGATTCTTCTTACTTGGAGCAGAAAATAAAGAGCTATTATATTCTAACCTCAGAAAGTTTTGCAAAAACAAAATATTTCAAATTAATATAAAGGTTCATTTGGTTAGGATAACTGAAAATTAATATAATTAGTGGCAGTACTAAACACCTCATATGAGCTATATTAATTGTTTTGTATGTTTTCAGCAATATTTAGGACGTTTTATAACATATCGTTTGGTTTTGAGTCTGTGGTGAAGGCGTGGGCAGGACCTAAGCTTTTGGTATTTTTATATGACCCAAGAGATATCGAGTTGGTTTTAAGCAGTCATGAACATATCGACAAATCAACTGAATATCGTTTTTTTAAACCGTGGCTTGGGGATGGACTTCTCATTAGTTCTGGTAAGAAAATAAATGTCAGTAAAATCTCGATTTAACGGACTTAACGAGTATGAGAAAATTAACACCCTGTTAATTTAACCGCTGGTAAACAATGTTTAGCACATGATTAGCACAAGATCACACTAAATTGTGCACGGTGGTTGGTATCTACATAAGTACAGGGTGGTCCAAATTCGATGGGATTGCATGGGTATCTCGGTTATTATTTAAGATAGAGAAACGGTTAAATTACCAGAAATGTGCAGTTTTTTGAGACAAACTCAGAACCGAATATTTTATCATTTCCGGTTTTCGAGTATTTTTTTGTCATATTAATAATGAGTCATATCTCTGTTATTGTTGTAAGTATCGAAAATGTTTATGAAGATTATTTTTAGATATTATTGTTTACCTACTTTGATTATACTAAAACAAAAATTTACCCTCGCCGTTAAAAAGTTGTGACACAAACTTAACTTTTTTTAAATGGGAGCGATAGTTGGCTATGACCTATTTAAATTCCTTATTTTTTTCTCATTCCAAATAGATTACATTACTGCTGATTCCGACTATATCGTTGTTTTCTTATTTTCAAATATTTACAATTTTTATGTAAACAACAAATTAAAAAACCTTGGTAACTTGTACCACATGAGTTTTATAAGGTTTTACACCTTGTTTTTTTTTGTTTTCACAGCCTACTATAATTTTCTTTAAAAAATAAACTAAAAACCTTCGTAACTTGCGTATTATTGAAAATAAATACATCAACCCTTATACAGGGTGTGTAAAAATTGGCGGAAGCGCTACACGTGGCGATGTTCTTCGTAAAATTCCAAGTCGAAAATCTTAATACGAAAATGTTGTACCATGCTTGCTGTGTCTGCAAGAGGTCCTCAAAGTTTTGACATTTAGTCCTTTAATAAGCGTTATTATTTAATACTTGCAAATGAAAAAGCTGCAATTTGGAATAAAAATAAATTTCGAATAGTATTTTTTCCTAGATATTGTGTTCTTCCTTTCAAAAATTGGTGTTGAAAATATGTGAATCACTGATTTGAATGAAAATAATACATATGGCAACATTGTCATTAGCTGTCATCTCTCTTTTTCTCGTAATTATTTCTAGTTTGCAGCTATGTTTACGAACTGAAGGCTTTCAGTTCGAACAAAAATTGCAAATACCTAAGTAAAAATTGCTGATAAAAATATGTCCAAACGCAAATCAATGTATGCAATGTTGCCAATTTTTGTTTCTTTAAATGGTTCCTGAGGCCATAGGAAGCATGGTACAACATTTTTGTATAAAGATTTTCGACTAAGAATTTTACGAAGAACATCGCTACGTGTAGCGCTTCCGCCAATTTTTACACACCCTGTATATTAGGAATGAGCAAAAAAAGAAGAAATTTAAATAGGTCACAGCCAACTATCGCTCCCATCTAAAAAAGGTAAGTTTGTGTCATAACTTTTTAACGGCGAGCGAAAAATTATTTTTTTTAGTATAATCAAATTAAAAATATCTAAAAATAATTTCCATAAATATTTTCGATACTTACAACAATAACGGAGATATGACACATTATTAGTATGAGAGAAAAAAAAACACTTTTTATTCAATAACTCGAAAACCGGAAATGATAGAATATTTTTGAAAACGGTTCTGAGTTTGTCTCAAAAAACTGCACATTTTTAGTTATTTAACCGTTTCTCTATCTTAAATATTAACGGAGATACCCATACAATCCCATCGAATTTGGACCACCCTGTACAGGTAAACTAATTAATTTGTAAATTTGTTAACATGCGCATTCGGAAAATGTGCTTTGTTATATAACAGACGTTCGGCTTTAGCGAACACTTTCTCGTTCGAATCAGTCCGTTAATTAAAGATTTGGTAATGTACGCTTGTACTGGACCGGCGTGGTTGTCAGGTATAGTATATTCCATTTAAAATTGCTCACAGCCGATTAAGAAGAAGCAGAACTAAACGAAACAAATCTTCGTCTCTTTCTTTAAATATTATTTGTGTTTACAATTCAGTCTACGCCAATGAAAGTTGTAATCTAATTGAAGGCGGATTCATGAAGATTATTGCAAGCAGTCGAAATTTGATCCCTAATTATAGTTTCAATAAGGTTTAATTTGGGTTCTTAGGTAAAAGAAAATTAATATCTGTATCAGTGTTTCCCAAAAGTTTTTGCTTGTAAACAATTATAATTTAAAATCTATTATAGCGTATATAAGGTAATAAGCTTTTAGCGAGAACTTGTTTAGAACTGCAGCATTATGGTCATTATGCTCAAAGAAAAGCAATTAGGAAGATGTGGTATGCGATTATGATTTTAGGTGTTGTGCCATACAAATCATTTAAGGTTTGTAATCCAAGATTGTGTATGTACGTGGGTTGTTCCAACTGCTTAAGCCGATATGAGAAGTCTTATATGGGATATACTATATTAATTTTATGTTCACGTGTTTAAACGCCACGTTCACATGTAATCTAAAAATTAAACTTTATGATTAACATACAAATAACTAAACCCTGTTTTAAAAATATTTCCTAAAGCGTTTGCCCATAAAACTCATCATAAAGGTTTTTGCAATTCATTAAAAATTACAATTAAAAAAAACTTTCACCGACCTTTAACCTCATCCTCGTTCGCTTGGTCAATAAAGGGTCAGGTTAAGGTTTTCTGTTTTTCAAATGTATAGGATAAATTAAATGTATGCCATAAATGTGTAGTGGGTTACAACCTTCATAAATACTTTTACGCACAAACGCTTACAAGTGAACACAGCGTTTATGACAATCACGCCGGTCCAGTAAAAGCATAAATTACCAAAGATTTTACTATATTTAATTAAAAAAAATAATAATAGTTTTATTGATGTGGTTTTTAAGTAAAGTTTGGATGGATTGTATTGTCTTTTGTTGTTTTGTTAAGAGTACTTAGTCTCAGTGTCCCTGTTTTATTATTTAACTTTATTTTGTATTGATTTAATTAGTTGGCAAAATAATTACACATTGTTTTATTTACTACAAGTATAAAAAGTATTTAATTTAATAAAATTTAAATAATTGATAGGGTATCATTTAGTCTATTGCCAATATTTCTAGAGAAGATTAAAATACTTGTTTTATTAGACCCACAAATTATATTTTACAGGTCACAAATGGAGAGCCCATCGCAAGCTCATTGCCCCTACCTTTCATTTAAATGTTTTAAAAAGTTTTGTTGAACTTTTCAATGCCAACAGTAGAGCTACCGTTGAAAGAATGCGTCAAGAAAATGGAGAAACATTTGATTGTCACGACTACATGTCTGAAGCTACGGTTGAAATGCTTTTAGGTAAATTATTACACTAATTATATTAATACGTGGATGTCTCGAGAAGTAACAAAAAATTGAATATTTTGGGATACACAATTCAATAAGATATACAAATGATGTTTTTCCCTTCATATTTATTTTTCAATACACTTCTTACGCCGTTGCACCAACTGCTTTATTTTATCAGAAAATAATGTTTGTGGTTGTGCCTTTTGCCAGGAATGTACCGCTTCGTTGACCTCGTCATCTTTCCCAAAGGTTCATCCTCTAAAAGACGTTCTTCAGAGGTCCAACCACATGTTTATCAGGAAAAGCAAGACCAGAGCTGTATAGGAATGCTGTTAAATCTGTTATCTGAATCTGCGAATGGTGCCAAGAGTTGAAGTGGTCGTGTGAGGGCGTGCGTTATCATGAAGAAGAAGAGCGCCTCTAGACAAAAGTCCTTTGCGATGGCTGCGTATTTCTGGCTTTAGCTTCTCTTCCAACATTGCATTATTGGGCAATGTTTACTGTTCGCCATCTTTCTTATGGTGCTCCATAATTGGTTCATTCATAATCCCAGAAAAAAATGAACAGAAACTATCCCACCCTCTGTGGAGACTCTGTGTGAGACTTGAACTTTTTTTAATTGGAGAAAATGTGTACTGCCATTCCGACAACTGCCAATTGCTTACTGGCTCATAGTGATACACCCAGGTTTCATCCCTTAGAAGGATGCTTTGAAAGAACGAAGATTTGGGAGTGATTACGAGGTCAAAAAAGCGGTACACTCCTAGCTGTAGGCACAACTTTTTTTTGGACAGAATAAAGAAGTTGATGCAACAGTGTGAGAAGAATATTAAGAAAGAGAATGATTATGTAAAATAATAACGTATCACTTGTATAATTAATTAACTATAATCGTTGCAACAGAGAACTAAGGACATAACATGACTTTAAATGGGCTAAGCTTGGAACAAGGAAGAAAGTTTTAAATATTTAGGAATGACCATAAAGAAAAATGGAGGATGGACAAGAAAGCGAAAGGACAGGAAATGTGGGAAGAATATTTAACAGTTTGAAAATAATATGTTCTGGAAATTTTCTTAAAACAAACTAATGTGGAAGTGGTTTAAAAGGTAGTAACTCCAGCACTTTTATACGAAAGTGAAACGTGGACACTCACAAACAAAAACAGTAGCCGTGTGAATGCAGCAGAAATAAATTTCCAAGAAAAATCCAAGGAAAAACCGAAGAAGATAAAATCAGAACTGAAACATACTTAGAGAACAATTAAAAGTAGAATCAGGCGAAACAAATATACAAAAAAGACAGCTGTTGGTTGGGTCACATTTATACAAGAAAAGCCTATGAAGCAAGATCAGAGAAAAAACAAAAGAGGTAGACCGAGAAAAATTTGGCAAGACGAAGTTAAAAAAGCAGTAAGGATGGAAACATTAAATGGAAAGACATAACAAAAGCTAGCACAAGTCGGAAAAACAAGGAAGTCGGCACAACACAACAACAGTCCTACACCTAACAGTAGAAGGACTCATGACTAAATAAAAATAAAAATCTTCAATTATGTGTTTCAAAATATTCAATTTGCTGTTTTTTTTTTAAACATTGTCGTACATATAATAATTATGTTTAAACATGATTCAATTTAATTCAATTAAGGATTTCTGAGCAACAAAAATTGCAACTTCTGTCATTTTTTATTAAAAATATTTTTCTTCCAGAAACTGCCATGGGAGTTAGTAAGGAAACTCAAGGAAAAAGTGGCTTTGAATACGCTATGGCTGTTATGAAAATGTGCGACATATTGCACCTCCGCCACACAAAAGTGTGGCTGAGACCTGAATTTCTTTTTAAATTATCTCAGTACGGCCAAGCACAAACGAAACTACTTGAAATAATTCACGGTTTAACACGAAGGGTTATTAAGTTAAAAAAAGAAGCATTCAATAAAGGTATAAGAGGATCCATTGCAATAGTGCCGGATGAAGTTAAATTAAAACCAGAAGCTAAAGGTGAACCAACAACAACAGAAGAAGGCACATTTTTCGGTCAAATTTCAGGACTTAAAGACGACTTAGATGTTGATGACAATGACATAGGGGAGAAAAAAAGACTGTCATTTTTGGAATCGCTTATTGAAGCCTCACAAAATGGAGTACTCATCAACGATGATGAAATTAAGGAACAAGTTGATACAATCATGTTCGAAGGACATGACACGACGGCTGCCGCAAGCAGTTTCTTTTTATGTTTAATGGGCCTTCACAAAGATATTCAGGAAAAAGTTATTCAAGAACTTGATGAGATATTTGGAGATTCTGATCGCCCAGCTAGCTTTGCCGACACTTTGGAGATGAAATATTTGGAGAGAAGCTTATTGGAAACCTTAAGAATGTATCCTCCTGTTCCCATAATTGCTCGAACGCTTAAGAAAGATCTAAAATTAGGTAAAAAAGTTTAAATTCTTTATCTTTCCTAGTTTGAAACAAATAGTGTGCGATTAAATTTTGAAAATGTCTATTAAAATCAGGGCTCGAAACCGAAAAAAATTTTGGTTAACGGTTAACCGAAATGGAGAACTTTATTTTTATAACGGTTTTTGTTGAAAAACCGTTATAACCGGTTTTTAAAATTATTTAGATCAGGAATGCAAAGTATGAAAAGATATTATTTATTTATAATGTTACAATAAATGTACAATCAAGCTTTCAGTAATGATTTCTGGTAAACTAATCGCATATAATACAGATTTTATATTTTTCATCGTAATTTTTATTAAAAAAAGATGTTAAAAAAAACGGTTTTTTATTATTTTGGTTAAAGGTTACCGTTTTTTTTGCCTTTAAAAATAACGGTTTGGGTTAAAAATCACTGTTTCTGACAAAAAATAACGGTTAACCGGTTTTTTAAACCGGTTTAAAAAACCGGTTAAACCAGTTTCATGCCCTGATTAAAATCAACATGTTTACTCATTTGGAAAGTGAGCGAACACTTTTTTGTTTTAAATTTAATCCAATGAATATATACATATAAGTTTAAATTATGTTGAGGCATTTAACTGCCATTTATTAAGCGCTAATTAACGATTACATTTAACTTTGACTAAACAGTAGATTTAACAGTAAAGTTTAAAATTTCAGTTTCTGGGAACTACACTCTTCCAGCTGGTTGCACTACAGTTGTAGCAACATACAAGTTACATCATCGGCAAGATATCTATCCACATCCTGAACGGTTTGACCCCGACAATTTCCTTCCTGAAAAAACTGTTAATAGGCATTATTATGCCTTCATACCGTTTAGTGCTGGTCCGCGTAGCTGCGTAGGTAAGTCCGTTAATGCTATTATTTAATACCTTTAAAAGTTAAATTTGTTATTAACCAGTAGCCTCTAACATAAAAAGGGGCAATAAATATGTATGTTACGAGACTTACTTCCTTTCATTAGTTGCTTAATGATGTATACAGGGATGCGCAAAAGTATGGACACACACAAATATCTAGAATACAATTGCAGATATAACAATAAAATTTTGTATCTCAGCGTTATGGTATTTCTCGGATTCGATGAAAATATTAAGGTTGCAATGCGACTTCCGGTTCAACCGGAAACGAACTTAAACGTTTAAATTTTAAATAGAACACCCTGTATATTTTTACATTTTTGGATTCCTCTAAAAATTTACTTTCAAAAATGTATAAAGTTATATGGGTCTAATTGTAAGATCAACCAGATTCATAAAATTAACATTTTTATGAAAATTTTGAGCTTTCTTTTTTTTTAACATTAAAGTTATTTAAAAAAGCAGTGGAATTTCGTTTAAAAATTGGATTGACAATAGATTAATTAACACTTTGCGCTAGAAACATTTGTAAAATAATATACAGAGTATTCTTTACGCTTGGTCATAGTCTTGTAGAAAATTTAATTGTTTTTCAAAAACATTAACCATGTTTTATACCTATAAGTAAAATTTTACGATATCGCGATTTTATTGTAAATTTTAGAACAACGTAGTTTTTCGAGTAGGCTATGAAGGAAGACAGCGATAATTTCGAAACAACTGAAAGTTCTATCTTTTTCTTCTGAATTTTCAAATTTTTTTTATAATGTAGATGTAATTTTACCAATCTTGCGTTTATAGCGAGGTTTCTTATCAGGCACAGGGCCACAATATTTTTCAAACAATTGATTCTGATCGTTTGCCAAGTCTTAAAAACCGATTGATAATGTATTGGGCACGCGAAAAGATCGCTGATTAAACAAAAGTCACTGACCAGTTTTATCCTTAAAATTTAAAAAAACGGTTAGGGTTGAAACCGTTTCCGGTTCAACCGAAAACCATATTCTAGAGACACAAAAAATTAGTTTATAGGATCTAGTCATTGTCCAATGAATAAATGCATAATTTTAATGAATCTTGATTTAAAGGTAAAAATGGTAAAATTATATCTACATTATTAGAAATGTCGTAAATAAGTGAGGAAAAGATGATATTACAACTTTCTTGTTTTTATCTTTCAATTGTCAAAATTACCGCTGTAAGTATACCTACTCGCCTACTCGAAAATATTACTTTGCCCGAATAATGTACAATATAATCGCGATACTCGAAAAATATTAGTTTTAGGTATGAAACATGGTTAATGTTTTTGAAAGACAATCAAATTTTCTACAAGGCTATGTTAAAACATATAGGGCATTGTATTTAAAAAAATTGAGTTAACGATGTTTAAAGTTTCACAAGTTTGACCAAGCGTAAAAAACACACTGTGTAATATTTTTTAAATGTAGCTAGTGCAAAGTGTTAATTAATCTATTGCCAATGTAATTTTCCAACGAAATTTTACTGTCTTTTTAAAGAACTTAAATGTTTAAAAAAATTGAAAGTGCTGGATCGCTCAAAAAACGGTAGACTTAAGACCCATAAGACCTGTTATATTTTTAAAGCAAATTTTAAAAGGCGTTCAGAAATATACAAATATACCGCGTGTTCTATTTAAAATTTCAAAGTTTTAGTCCGTTTCTGGTTGAACTGGAAGTCGTATTGCAACCTCAGTATTTTCATCGAATCCGAAAAATACGATAACGCTTAGTTACAAAATTTCATTGTAGTATCTAATCTATAATGATGTTTTAGATATTTGTCTGTTCCATACTTTTGCGTATCCCTGTATATTCACATACAGATGACGTAGCAACGATAATTGGCAACGACATTCATCTAAAACCTAAAACTATATTATATACCAAATGAAAGACATAATTTAAAAAAAAATCATTTAAATAAATTTTGTAATTATAGAGCATCTTCGTCGCTAATGATTATTGTCACTACGACAGTTTCATGTAAGTACATTAAAAAGTTCTGACGAAGAGACGATAGTCTCGGAATTAGCCCAGTTTGTCTACAAGAGATTATTCATAGATAAGAAGAGAGATGATTATTTACAAAACTTATTTACAATAAATTTAAAAAAAAAACAGCTTGAGTAATTCAAACATTTACTGAACGATAATATTTAAACGGATTTAATTGTTTTTATTACAGGTCGAAAATATGCCATGTTAAAGCTGAAAATTCTTCTGTCAACAATATTGAGGAACTACAGAGTTCATTCTGATATCAGGGAAAACGAGTACCAGTTACAAGGTGACATTATTTTAAAACGTGCCGAAGGATTTAAAATTAGATTGGAACCACGACAACGAGTTAAAAATTAAACACTCTATTATTTTAGACCCAAGTTTACTTTTAAGATTTATTGTACAAACTAGAAGCTCTGTTAATAAGACATATATTATGTTAGCTAAGAACTGGATGTTGAAAAATATATTTAAATGCTATTTTGTATGCAACTGTTTAAATAAGTACAGATATCAATAATTTAATCTCATTCTAAAGTTAAATTTATAAATATGTATGTATACACATACAGTGTGGCCTGAAAAATAAACCCAAGTCATTGGTTTTTTATTAAGCAATATGTAGTCTTTTATAAAAGGAATTAAAACAAAAAATATTTGCTTTAAATTTGTAAAAAAATTTCATTAAATGAAATATTTATTAACTATTATTGAAATTAAAAACTGAAAAAACCTATTATCTAAGTCTAAAAAAAAGGTTACCGTATTTTACGGACTATAAGACGCACTTTTTTCTTCGAAAAATTGCCGCCAAAATTCAGGTGCGTCTTATACTCGAAATTAAAACAAAAATGTCTAGTGTTTAATTTAAAATTCCCGCCAGTCTTAAAAATGGCAACATTGGATTCAACTGGCAGCAGCAGTGCACCGATGCGACGATTTTAAAGGTCAGTTCGGTTTTATAAACTAAGAATATTTTTTTAGTCTGGCTTTGCAATCTAATAATAATAATGGTAAAAATGTTATTTTTTTTTAATTGCTTAAAAATTAAGGTGCGTCTTATAGTCCGTAGCGTCTTTTAGTCCGTAGCGTCTTACAGTCTGTAAAATGCGGTAAATCGGGTTTTGTTGTATCTACCTTTCGGTGTCGAGGTATGAAAATCTCTTTAGAATAATATTTCCAAAGATAAACACAAAGTAATAACGAGTTACCTACTTATACACAATACGATTATTAACTGACTTTAAAAAATAATATTATTAAATTGGTTTTATATGTTGTAAATAAAATTAGTTTCGGTAACTTGTTAAAGAATGTCCAGGTTTTCTCTTGGAGTTATATTCTAAAAACGGATTTAAATCCGATTCCAAGTTTGATTTACGTATCCATTGTTAGATTTCTTACATACATTTGAGTCGATAATGCCCTATCAGTTTTTTTGTCCAACGTTAGTAATTGAGATAACTCTCTCAGCAATTCCGTAATATCAAAAATTATCTTGGTAAAAGGTACTCTTGGATTTTAAAATAATTGTCCACGCTAGTATCATGTATTCACCTACATCATTTTTTGATTGTCAAAATTTGTAAAGCCTTTTTGGTAGTTTTCTTTCTATTGTAATCTTTAGCAGTTTTTGAATCATTTGAATTGTGGTCTTTGCCATAGAGCACAAAATTTACATGATTGAAGTCTATTTTCGAACTGGTGTGCTAGTTAATGGAATTTGGAAATGAAGTCAGCGTTTATGTTTTGACGATTTTCGGGAGCCCTTTTCCGATTTAACTTTAACACTAAAAGATTTTCATGCACGTCTTACAAATCGTGTTGGAGTGAAATTGGCTTTATGAATCATAAAAAAGGTGCTGGTAGGTCAACTGTTCGTACAGAAGAAGTTGCTTACGAAACCTTTGAAATGTCTCTTTTAAGAAATTGGACTTTCTTATGGAACATGCCGACGATTGTAAAGAAGGATTTGGACATGCATCCATATAAGATGTAATCATTTCAAGCTGTTTTACCGGCAAACCACCTCAGATGTTTTGCGTACTTCCACTAGTTTGTCAATAATTTAATGAATGACGATCTGCTTAAGTTACCTTTTTTTTTCTGACGAAGCATGGTTTTATCTTTCGGGGTAAGTCAAATCTCAAAATATGCGGATGTGGAGAACTGATAATCCGCTTTTTTTTTTGAAACTCCACCATATGCTCAGGAAATTGGTGTCTGGATGGCAGTTTCTCGCAGAAGATAGTTGGGCACGTTTTTTTTTTTTGAAATCTCACCTTCAATGCTGAGAGGTACAGAAACCTCATTTTGACTGAATTTGTTCAACAACTACACGACGATGAATTTCAACATGACTATTTTCAGCAGGATGATGCAACAGCTAATACGTTTGCATAGATACACAAGTTGAGTTTTTTCCGAGTTCACCTTGTTTGGCCATTATGAACTATTTTGTGTTCCTTACTTAAAAATAGGATTTTTAGAACTCCAGTAGAGGATTTTCAAGAACCGCAACAAAGAATTGTTGAATAATGTGCAACCATAACGCCAGTAATGCTGCAAAATGCTTTTGATAGCATGAGGAGGCGCGTAAACGTGGTAATTGAATAAGGCGGGGAACAATTTCAACACTTACTTTACAAATTTATTTTTTGTTAATAAAAACGTTATTGGTCTTTTATTTTATTTTTTAAACTTGAAGTTTAATATTATTTTATCTCTAGAAATAATAACACATTCGCAAATTATTGCAGCTGATGTCAGGATGGGACTTGACAAACTTTGACAAAATTATTATAAACTGATGATATAAGCTACGCCAGCAGTTTTTTATTCGATGGCCCTTTTGACCATGATAATTTCTAATATCACGGTAAAATGCCAATCAAGCGACCCTGTGTATTTTTGTACTTTGGATAATCGACGATTATCCAAATGATGAAAATTTAAAATTTTTCAAAAAAATAAAAAAATCTAAAAAACGACTGCACTTAGGTATACGAAATGCTATCAAAACTCCCTCTATAATAACGTTTTAAATCCAAATATGCAATAAAAAATAGACCATTGTATTTGAAATAAGAAAGTAGACGTCAACTTCCGGTATTTCCGGTAGTGTCGCCATCTTGAAAATATTTTCATTAAATAGATCAGATGCTATTATGGTCATAACCAAAATATCAGATCAATACTGTTTTTCATTCTTCATATATTTTTAATGCCCGGTCCCAATCAATCACCCTGTATTTTGTTTACCAATTTTTAGCTACTTAGGCATGCACTGAATTGAATAAAAATTAATTAAAAGTATTTAAAGTGTCTGTGCTATCCAAATAACATAGCTTAAAAGTTGTTGTTAACGGAGCTAATCTGTTTAAATATCATATAACTCACTATTTCCTACACAATTAGGATAGGTATAAAAAATTATTATCGAATAGAGGAACTAAAATGAATATGCAAAAATTGTGTACATATTTAATTTAAATTTTGCATGGTCTCTTAACGGTTATTGGCCCTCCTAAACTTTCGTTCCTACTGATATCTAAAATTAAAATCAGATAATATGCAAGGAACGTAGCTGCGGTGAAAGTATCGGCGCTAAAAATAACAAACGCTCATACGATACCCAAAGAAAATACGAATAGTACCGCTTATAGTTCTCTTTAACATGCAGTACCTACCTGGACAAATGTCAAAACTTTACTTTCTCCTGTAATGATTGTTTACAGCAAAAAACTTTAACAAAGCAGGTAGTGTTATTCGACGTTTGATTATATAAACGTACCGAAGGCATGTACCATTCCTATGATAACAGGAAATGCTGTATTTAAAGGAACACTCGGAAATTAATTGTTATCCAATTACTCTCAGCAGCAACACACTTATATAACATAATTGAAGCATTTAGAAATGTATAGAATATGCCAGGCAAGACGATTTATTCGATAGTTTTGTTATAAGTGCAAATTTTAAAAATTCATTTCAAATAATTATTTGTTAACTATTAAACCTAAAATTATTTGCAGCTATACAGGGGAGGCCAAATTTGAGCGTTTTACGGGGTATCTCGGTTACTGTAATAGTTGGCGAAAATCTAATGTCGGTCCCTTGGGCTATTTTTTGGTAACAGAACGCCTATGTTATCAGAATTCTTATATCGCTTTTCATTTAGCCACTACAGACGAAAAATTAAATTTGATCATTTTTGAAAATTTACTATAACTTCTTTATTTATTAAAATAGAACAAAATGTTATTAATTTACAGATTTTTATCCTTAATTTAAAATCAAAATTAACTTTTGTTTACCGACCTTGACTCTTGAGATATGTAGTAAACTTATATTTTATTAAATAGAAACCCTAGTTGGCCATGAGTGTGTATGAGAGAGAATTTTTTCAACTGTTTAAAAATATATAGTTTTATATATTATTTGTTGCAAAAACCACCGCGATATGGCTTCTTTGTAAAAATCTCTTATTAAAGTTTGCCATGATTCTGCAGCAGCCGCTATGTTTTTATCAGTTAATATTCTCACATATTCGATTTTTCAAAGTGTCTTAAATTTAGCCATGTTCATAATACCACAATAAACAATTTTAAAACACTAAAAAATAAAAAAATTTGTTTAAAATTTGAAAGATTAACTTACAACGTTTAGTTGTTTAATAAATGCAAACATCACTTGTTTACGAAATCATGGCAAACTTGGATAAGGAAAGTTTTACAAAATTAGCCAAATCTAGATTATTTTTTGCAACAAATATATAAAAATATATATTTTTGAAAGAGTAAAAAATTCTCATTCATATACCTAGTCATAGCTAAATAGGATTTTTATATAAAAAAATATAGGGGTGAGCGGGGTAATGACGCTCAGTGGGTAATTACGCTCACCGTCATTTTGCGTCAGTTTTCAAATATTTAAAAGTGAAACTTAGCAGCCACCTAGCTTTCGTTGTAATAACACAATGCCGTAAGTAAAAAAACTTATTTCACCGTAAAACGTAAGTTGATTGAATATGTGTCATTTTTAACATTTTCATATAAGAAATCGCCGACAAAAAAAAAAACTGTAAGTAGTTCAATTAGTCTAATTTGATTTTGTGCTTTGTTCTCCTATGAAATTTGTGTCATTTTTAGCAGGAGACCATATAAAGCTATTTTTTAAATTCAAGGCTAGTTTAGTAAAATACCTAATTTAGACAGTTGTGCAACAGGGGGTAATGGCGCTCAATTAGTTACGGTAATAGCGTTGGGTGAGCGGCATTACCCTAATCGATATTTTTATATCATTTAATTTTTTTTTTCTCATAGTAATTGTGCACAATGCCTCGTACAACTAAAAAAACAACTGGCAAAGCATCCTGAAATATCAATATCCAAAGCTGCTTACACATAAAATAGGTGAGCGCCATTACCCACTAGCAGGCGGGTAATTCCGCTCACTTACATGTTTTTAAATTTTTAATAACTTTTGGTTCTTTAAGGTTCAATCAAATTTGACTTAACCCGAACACTTAGTAATGTTTTGGCGACAATAACCTCTAATAATTACAGCGTAATTGTTGTTACGGTTTAGAATATATGATTTTTTTTGCTTAAGTGGGCGCCATTACCCCTCCCACCCCTACCTAAGTTTTCTTCACATCTCAAAAGTCAAGGTTGGTAAAAAGAAATTAAATTTGATTTTAAATTAAGCATAAAAATCTGTATAAAAAATTACATTTTGTTCTATTTTAATAAATAAAGGAGTTAGAGTAAATTTTCAAATATGATGAGATTTAATTTTTCGTCTATAGTGCCAAAATGGAAAGGGATATAAAAAATCTGATTAGGTAAGAGTTTTGTTTTTAAAAAAATAGCCCAAGAGACCGATATAAAATTTTTGTTAACTACTACGGTAACCGAATTTACTTTGTTCCTTTAAATTGAACAGCCTGTATACTATCTATTTTTTAAATTACAAAAGACATGAAGAGCGTATAACTCGATTAATAGGACATATCTACACTTATCTATTGTTTTTGGTCTCGTCGGAAATGGCGGACAATATTTCTTTTAATAGAAATTTTGAAAAAAGAATTTCGTATACAATTCTATATTAGCAATTGCAATCAAAAATACTTTTATTTTATTGCAAGGTATAGTAATTTATAACTTTTGTAACAGCCTCTTAATAAAAACAGCAAGTTAAGTATTGTTAAAAATAAGCAAATAAGTACCAACCTTTTCTTTAATTAAAAACGCATTTTGCAACATTAAGACAAAAGCTGTTGTAGATAGTCAATGCGTTTGTTTAAAGAAAAAAAATACGTATTTAGACATTTTTTGGGTAATATAATTTGGTTTATATAAATTAAAGTACGCTTAATAATAGATTTAAAAAAAAACTGAAGACAGAGCGTTTACATTCAGTTATTTAGTATAGAACGAGTTAAGACCTGTAATTTGTGAGACTATTTTAACGGTAAGCTTACAATATTTTTTAGTACCATCAAAGTGTCTAAATAAGTCTTTATAATTTTTTTCGATATTTATAAGAGTAACGGAGATATGACACATTATAAAAATGACAAGAAAACAGTTTGTCTCAAAAAGCTGCACATTTTTGATAATTTAACCGTTTCTATCTTTTGAACTTTAAGCGAGATTTTATTACAAACAGCATGGATGATTTAGTTTACAGAATAATGCACAGTATACTTAGTATAAAAGCTGGATAATGCAAATAAAGCTAAAATTAATAATTTTTAATGTTTATTAATGCCAAGCAAAACATTTTTTTCTCGAAGAATGTAGTAAATAATAACTTTTGATACATTTTTGTTTATAAACAAACAAAAAATCTCCAATGCCGGCCAGTTTATGTTTTGGTGAATTTAGGTTTATTTTATTATTTTTAAATATTTGTACAACGGTTTGTCTATTATTACAAAAATGTATGTATTCAAGAAAGCACAGTTTTATTTATAGGATTATTTGTCAAAATTTTCATTTACCCTGCTCACACATATCATTAATGGTGAAGAAGCACAAAGGGTTTATGTTCTAAAATGCAGCATAAAAATAATTCAAAATTGTGACAAAAAATTTGTTAATTTTCTCAAATTCTTGTAAAAAATTTGTTAATTTTCTCAAATTCTTGTAAAAAATTTACTTTTTTAAATACATAATTTTGTATAATAATTAACATCAGGGCCGGCGCAAGGGTATCTGGCGCCCAAGGTAAAGAAAATTTGGACGCCCCCATATATTGTCCAAATATGCGTATAAGAAGACGCATGTCTCTAGGTGTATAGAGTGATTAATAAATATAGCGAAAATTTTAGGAGGCAATTCCTTATCAAAAATTAAGGGAGGGCTTTCAAATATCTTTTTCCTAAAACGTCTTCTTTTGGAGTTACACCCCCATAAAGGAAAAATTATTTTATTTTTTACTCAAAAACTGTATGTTTTGCGGGAACAATTAAGAAATAGAAAATGTTTCTAAATAAATCAGGGTTTAAATTTTTTTTTAATTACAAAATTTTAACCCTCCAAATTTCTGATAAAAAAAACCAACAGGGGTTGCACTTTTCATTCCTTTGTAAAGGTAGGAGATGATTGGAAATATTACTATGGGAAATCTGTCAACAAGTAAAATAGTAAAAACATTTACCAAAAGTCATTCTCCTACTTTTCTCCATATTTGAGAAATAAAATGAAAACTTACGTACCGTTCCCTTAAGGGAGTAAAACACCGAAAGGAAACGTTTTCGGAAAACATTTTATAAAAAAAAACTCAATACTCGATATGATAGAAATTACCTCTCAAACTTTTTCGCAATATAGTATGAATCACGGGCATATTTATAAAAATATTGCATCATTAAAAACGTTTAAATTTTGTTTTAATTAATAACGTTAATACATTTGTATACCCAGGGACAACCAGGGGCGTCCCCAGATCTGGGGGAAAAATTGTAGATCGGCCCCAAGTAAATAAATTATTTAAAATTTATTTACTTAAAAACAAATTGTTCCTACACCTACGGGTAGAAGGGAATTTGATTATATATATATACAGGGTGGTGCTTTTTTCGATGCTCACCATTGCTATCTTAGAAACGGTAAGAGATACAAGGTCGGTTAAATTAGAGAAAAGTTGCACATTTTTATGGCGATTAAGAACCTAAAAAGAAATCCTGGATATTTTCATTCGTTTTTGATTTATTACAAAAAAACTGAAAAATGTGATTTTAGAAAAATATTATTATCTTCCCTACCATTGATGCTATTTCATTTAAACTTGGTAACTTTATGTTTTTGACCGTCCTGGGTTTGATGACGTCAACAGAAATTTTCTAAGCCTTCTAGATTTCAAGTTGCGATAGTCAACTTTTTTATTTCTTATGGCCGCCATATTGGATTTTTACACCATCAGACAGACAAAAAAATTACCTTTTTAGATTGGTAACCAACATACCTTTTTTCTTTCAAAAAACTTGTTGAAATTTTAAAATGTGTGTAAATAATTCATAAAATCGTATATATATACAGGGTGATTGATTGAGACCGGGCATTAAAAATATATGAAGAATGAAAAAGGGTATGGATCTGAAATTTTGGTTATGACCATAATGGCATCTGATCTGTTTATTGAAAATATTTTCAAGATGGCGACACTTCCGCAAATACCGGAAGTTGGCGTCTACTTTTTTATTTTCAATACAATGGTCTCTTTTTTAGTGCATTTTTGGATTCAAAACGTTATTTTAGAGGGACTTTTATTACCATTCCCTATACCTTAGTGCAGTCATTTTGTAGATTTTTGGACTTTTTTGAAAATTTTTTGATTTTCACCGTGATGCTTAATATTATCTAACATGGCCATTTTTAAAGAAAAAACGCTTAAATTTAGACCATGCCTAGAAGAAACCTTGGACTACATCCTGGAATTTTTGCAATCAATGAATTACTTACAGGGTGTCCAAAATTTAATTTTCTTTTAATACAACTTCAGACCACTAAAACACGTTTTTTTCAAATACAATGCCCAAACTTTATTTTCATTTTCTAATGCAAAATTACATTCTGCATCAACCTGTATTAGCGTTTCCTATACCTATCTGCAACAGTTTTCGAGTTATTAAGAATTTTTGATAAAGTTAAGAGAAATTGCAACATTTTTAAATAGTAAGCCTTGGAAATGACAGCAAATGCCAATATTAATAACTGTAAACCACTTTTATTGCGTTTGTCTGAAGCATCCATGAAAATGTATAATCAAGAGTATTTAAACACGAATATTTTGAACTTATTTTATATTCATGGAGAATGTAACAAGATTATTGAAAGAACTTGCCGCGTGGTCAGTGAGAGTTATCCTTATTTGACTGTAATGACCAGACAGAAATTTTAATGAATAGAATCAATTTTTTTTTCAATTTAGAAGAGTGAAATCTGCTTGTATTCGACCTAAGCGTGTGACAAATGATGAAACTAACAAAGTTAACATCCTGAGATATTTTAATGACCATCCTCAGCGATCAATTCGATTGGTAGCGCAAGACTCGGGTTTAACATACTATGCTGCACAAGCTACATTAAAAATACACAACTATTCGTTCACACTTTCAATAATCTTCTGAATTTGTCCAAGAATGTAAAATAAATTCAAAATATCCGTGTATAAATACTCTTGATAATCCATTTTCATGGATACTTCAGACAAACGCGATAAAAGTGGTTGACGGTTATTAAGTATTGGCATTTGTTGTCATTTCCAAGGCCTACTATTTAAAAATGTTGCAATTTCTCTTAACTTTATCAAAAATTCTTAATAACTCGAAAATTGTTGCAGATAGGTATAGGAAACGCTAATACAGATTGATGCAGAATGTAATTTTGCATTAGAAAATGAAAAAAAAGTTTGGGCATTGTATTCGAAAAAAACGAGTTTTGGTGGTCTGAAGTTGTATTAAAAGAAAATTAAATTTTGGACACCCTGTAAGTAATGCATCGATTGCAAAATATCCAGGATGTAGTCCAAGGTTTCTTCTAGGCATGGTCTAAATTTAAGCGTTTTTCTTCAAAAATGGCGGTGGTAGATAATATTAAGCATCACGATGAAAATCGAAAAATTTTCAAAAAAGTCCAAAAATCTCAAAAATGGCTGCACTTAGGTATAGAGAATGCTAATAAAAGTCCCTCTAAAATAACGTTTTGAATCCAAATAGGCAATAAAAAATAGACCATTGTATTTGAAATAAGAAAGTAGACGTCAACTTCCGGTATTTCCGGAAGTGTCGCCATATTGAAAATATTTTCATTAAACAGATCAGATGCCATTATGGTCATAACCAAAATTTCAGATTCATACCCTTTTTCATTCTTCATATATTTTTAATGCCCGGTCTCAATCAATCACCCTGTATATATATATAAAAAGAAGTTGTGGGATGACGTCCGGGCCCAGAGAATTTTACTCCATCGCCCCCCCCCCTCTCGACGCCCCTGTGTAAACCTACAAATTATATCGTATGAATTTGCCTCCTTCATGAGGAACTCTGGCAATTGCCTAGACTCGCCTAGAGTGGTAAAACTGGCTCTGATGAACATATCTACTATTGTACCAAAACAAAAATCTAAAATAAACTTAAATTCACCAGATATAGCCACTTTTGGGACACCCTGTATGTAATTCACCAGCTAAATGCAATGTTATTTATTGCATTTAGCACGTAACGCTCTATTCTGCTGTATTTGCAACATTTATGTTGTCCTCGTTACATTGAAACAAAATGTTGGCTTAGTAATCAAAATGTACTGCAATCATTGACCTGTTTATCGTAACTGCTATAGGTACTTAATTTATGTGTAAATTAACGACACAATAATTTTGACACTTTTAACAATCTTAACAATAATACAATCTTGGTTTCCGGGTTTGGAACCGCGTCTTCTATATTTAGAAGTAGTTGACGTTTCGACCATTGTGTCTTGGTCTTTTTCAAAACGACCCGGAAACCAAGATTGTATTATGGATAACGACCGCGAAAGCCTCAAGAATAAAATCTTAACAATGTTTCCTTCTACTTAAATTAAACATATTATTTGATGTAACGCTAGGCACTTAATTTTGTTCACGCGTTTTTGTTTGTCGTTTTGTAATATACAATAAAAAGTGCTAGATAAATTAGTTGGAATAGCTCTGTTTTCATTATCATAAATTTGGTTTTACACGTATTGCATTCAAATGATTACTTCAAGGTTGTTCGATTGCATCTTTATGCTTGATATTAGAGCCTTAAGATTTACGATCTAAAATAACTCGTTTTTTTATATTGTCAAATCGATCCATATTAAAATTGGATATACAGAGTGTCACAGTAAGAATCCCTGCTACTTCCTTATTTTTTTCCCTTAAATTATTTGTAATCATCGCATGATGTGGAATTATATGGTTGGGATATCTTTCATCATAAAGGCACTAACTTGGCTGCTAATGAATTATCGTTAACAAGACCGTTAACAAGACCGTAAACGAAATGCATATCGCACATCTAACATTTTATAGAACAAAAGTTTACAACACAAAAACAGCCGTCAATTCTACCCAATATGAACATAAAACAAACCATATTAACCACCAAAATGAATCGTTTAATTTTAGAATTTTAATGGTTCATGTTCACTTATTTTATTTTTTACTCTAAAACTGTAGTTTTAGCAGAAAATTTTAAAGAATAAAAACAGTTTCTTAGTAAATTAAGCTTGTTAAATTTTTTTTTAATTGCAAAATTTTAACCCTTCAAAAATAGGTATATGATTAAAAAACAAACAGGAGTCACACTTTTCAGCCCCTTGTGAAGGTGGGAGATGATTGAAATTATTACTGTGGGAAACCTTTCAATTAGTACAAAACATCTACTAAATATTATTCTCCTACAATTATCCAAATTTGAGAAATAAAATAAAAATATAATTTTACCGCTCCTCTTTATGGGAGTGTAACTCCGAAAGGAGACGTCTAAGGAACAAATATATAAAAGCCCCCTGAAAGTTTCGATAAGGAATTACCTCCCGAAGCTTATCGCAATATTTAAAAACACCCTGTATAAAAAGTATTTGTGATATTTCTTTTAGGTAATATTCTAACTTTAATTAAATTTTTTTAACTTTTTTTATATGCTGTTATAATTAGTTTATACGTCGGACGTTTCGTCTATTTGTTTCATCATTAACTATGTTGCTTTAAAAATATGTGTTAAGTGTTTTTATATCAAAAAAAGGGAACAAGACAGTAAAACAAAAAGTGATATTTTCTTTTCTTCTAAATCATTTCTAAACTGAGAGACCCAAGCATTTTTATAAGAAATGAATTTAGCATCAGATTATGCAACTTAGCTCCAATATAACCGCCTTCGAAACTTTTAAAATAAGCAAGTATACCGGTTGTAAATGAAGTCTGGTACACCTCAAACATCTCTTGCACTGATGCATCTACATTTGTGAAGTTTGGAGTTGTGTTTTTTTTGGGGGGGAAAATGCATAAAACCATGATTTTTTAGATAAAATTCCATTTCTGGTTTAACTGGAAATCGCCTTAACTTTGTTATTTCAAATACAACACCTTGTAAATATTTTAAATTTTTGGTTAGTTTATTTAACCTCAAAATTTTTTTAACCAAAGGATATTTTCCTATTTAGTGTAGTTAACGTAGCCAATTAGGTTAAAGTTAAAATGTTTATTAATCTATAGGATAAGGTGCATTGCAAATTTTAAATAATAATTTTAAAAAAAGTGTACCGTGACCTAGATAAATTGAATCGCAATTGACTGTACTTAATAGCAACAAAACAATTTTTTTTTTCGTTGACACTTTTCGTCACAGTAATTACCAACTACCTAAAAGTTTATTAAAAATGTTTGACACAATTAAAAAAAAAATCCTAATAAAAATTCAATGTTATTGGTATTGTTGAATTCGTCAGAAAATGCTACATTTAAATAACGGCATGGACCATTATGGTTCTAGTAAAATAAAACTGACTTTTGGTCAAAAACCCGATTTCGTAAGCTAAATGTCAAAAGTTTATAAAATCGTTTTTCAGACGTTTGTCGAGATAACAGTATTCGATTGATGCAGGTCACGGCACACTTAATAAAAAAATTTCCTTCACCTGTCAAATTTGCGTTTTCAACCAATCACTAATCTAAAATCTTCTAGACACTACCAATAGGAGCATTATTACACGGTAATAATTTTACATTCCCCTGTCAGATGTTGATCCTCCTCCAAATTAGCGTTTTCGACCAATAACAAACTCAGATTTATTTAATTGAAACGACTAATAAACAATCATACACTGATAATATCATTTTCACAATTAACAGATTTTCATGCGTTTATTGATCGTTTCTAAGAAATCTAAGTTTGTGATTGGTCGAAAATATAAATTTGGAGAGGGAATTAATTATTTTGGTCTTGATAATTTTTCGGCGACCAGTAGCGTTACTTTAATATAGATTAAAGCACACCCCTGACGCGCCCTTCTGACAGTACTGGTAAAATTTGACATAACACATATTTAATTTGACAGGTAGGTTAGGTTAGGTGAAGGAAATTTTCTGATAAATTATAACTCGTGCATTGCAAATCTATAATTTTTGACAAATCTTCACTCATGTAAGTTGAATCGGAAAAAATCACAATGTTTTTGGTTATAAAAAATTAACCAAATGATAGGTTGTATTAAAAACTGTATTTATTCTCTTTCCAAAAATTTTAAAATATACAAGGTGCTCCATTTGAAAAAGCAAAGTTAAGGAGATTTTCGGTTAAACCGAAAATGACATTTTATCTGTTTATGCATTTGATTCCCAGAACACACCACTTAAAATTTCATAAAGGTACCTATAGTTGCATCAATGCAAAAGATATTTGGAGTGTCCCTGAATTCAGTTACACCAGGTATATATCCCATAAAAGTAGTCCTGACCTAAAAACTTGAGTTTTGTGCAATTGTTCTTAACAATAAACACAACAAAAAATTCAAATTATTTTTAAATTTGAAGTTCTACGTTGTTCCCATTAATTAAGTTTATTCAACTTTATTATTAACAGATGTATCATATATGATGTAACCCTACCTTCCTAGTATATCAACAATTAAATAAAACAATTCATTTTTGTTTTACTTCATGGTTTTAGCCTTCGACAGCAAAATTTCACTTTCGTTTTATCAAATAGCAATCAAATCGCAAATTTACATTGTAATCTTTGCATTCGAACATTTCACCTGTCATCGGTACTATTCAAGCGTGACAGTTTTTAAATTTAAAATAAATTAAGCATATGTAATCAGTATACGTCATGTAGTCGTTGAACGGTTAAGGGGTTTTGTATGTGAATTAATCCCACCGCTTTTTATCTAATAGCCTACGCTACACTATACGCAACATTAGATTTATTAGAAAGGATTACACCAACTTTGCTTTCATAGTTAACTGTGATGCCCGTGAAAGTGACGTTTAAACAGGAGTAACAATAAAGGTTTATATTCTTTTTGTAGTAAGTAAAATTTTTATTAAATTTTTAATTAAATAATTACTCTTAGAACATTTTTCTACTTAATATTCAGTTAGCTGGTAGTAATTTCTGTTTGGGTTTGCACTAAAATGTTTGTTGCAATATTATAGTAATTTACAAATTACGTCGCGTCAGCAATACAAATTATAAATTGTATTTTGTAATTTTATACAAATGAAACTTTATGGTAATACCATAGTTTTAGATCTTTTCATTAAAAATGCATATTCTTTTTTTTTTTTTGCTTAAGATTGCCAATGCTATTTGAGAAAATAAAATCAAAACAAGCTAAGCCTGTAAACATTATTTTTTAAATATCTAGAAAATATGCAATTCATTCTAAAAAGTTTTTTAAAGTGTATAATGATTTGTGTTGTATAATATGTATTTAATATAAAAATATAAAATATACAAATTAAATTAATCGCGTATCATAGCCATCTCGATTATTTTGATCTATTTTGGAACTAATTTCAAAGAACTTCATATATTAATAAATAGTCAAACAAAAAATATATACACAAAGTGCTACAAATAGACACTATAGAAGACTTGTAGATGGTGAAAATAAGAGGTCGGTTAAATTAAACAAAGCAGTGGTAGTTAAAAAATATAAATCAGTGATACCTTTAATATTTGCAAAACAAATGGCAAACTAGATACCTACAGAAAAAATTCTGAAAATAGTTTTTCTTAAAATATTAAATATCTATGTTGCAGTTGCTCAAAGCAAAAACTTTCTCTAAACAAAACAGTAGACATTTATCTAAACTATTATATAGCGATGTTCATTTGTTTAAACATAGTCTAGATTCGAATATAAATG
The DNA here is from genome assembly GCA_947652605.1 of Elmis aenea. Classification (NCBI taxonomy): domain Eukaryota; kingdom Metazoa; phylum Arthropoda; class Insecta; order Coleoptera; family Elmidae; genus Elmis; species Elmis aenea. The sequence goes on from OX393581.1 coordinate 34,781,930, forward strand.
ATAAAGTTGCCTTTTTTAAATGCAAAGTATAATTTTTTTTGAGACAATTTAAAAGGTTCATTTTTCTCTTTTAAAAATATATTAATTAAATTTATATTGCAATTTTAAAGTAACGAACATAATTAAGCACAATTGAATTTTTTTAATAATAATAGCTATGTATTTATATCTATCGTTTGTATTATTTTAAGATAAATTGTGATGAATAGAAATTTTAAATGGTTTCATATAAGATAAGGTAAATAGAATTCTGTAAAATTATAATAAAGAAATTGTTATTTTGGTAATTTTTCAAATTCTTAACGTTCAAACTACAAATTGTAGATAAGTTTCTTGTCATGGCATTCTAGTTCTTAAGAGCATTTTTATTAATTCGAACAACAAATAGTAAAACACATACGCAAAGTTAAACAATTAGGAAAAATAAGCTCTCTTATTGACTCAAAGTCAATTATGGTTTCTACTTAATAAAAAAGCATCTGTGTCATTTATCTGAGAATCTGAACCTTTTTTATACAAATAAATGTTACTATTTTCAGTTTTTCTTTTTAAAGTGCTCATAACTTTTTCTTTAGCAAGTTTTCTCTAAGCAACTGAGATATTTACATTTAAAAAGTAGCTATTAATATCAGCTTTTCGTCTGTATCTAGCGAGTAATGAATTTGTTTCAGAAAATTAAAGTATTGCTCAAGAGATTATTGGTATAAGACAATTTTTTCCTTATTTAACGAACCTTGTAGCTCTTTGTTTCAAAAAAGTGCTAAGTTTTATACATAGTCGAATTCAGGATAAAATGCTCTACAAATTGGCGTTACAATCAAATATAAAAAAAGCGAAACGTCGCATGGAAAATATAATTGGGATTTTGATTCCTTGCAAAAAGTGGCCATAAAAAAGTTTTTACAGAAATGAAATTCGACATCAAAGGAAAAAGTTACGGGCAAAAAACAAAAATCCACTTTTTTACTTTTTCCCCTATATCTCAAAAACTAAAAAAGCTAGATAAGTTCTGTTTGTGTCGAATTATTAAGCACCTGAATATACAACTTTGCCCTAATTTAACCGAAGTCGTAACTCTTACCGTTTACGAGATCCCCATAGTGGCCCTCGAAAAACGAGAACCTCGTACATCTTTAACATTTTGCAATTTTTTTCATTTAATAATATAAAAGCTATCTTAAACTTATTTGTAAAAACAAACGAGAAAACCTAATAAACATCGGAGTAACCTTGTACACTTGGTTTAATAAAATAAAATTACTAATTTTCCCCAATAAAATTTGTGTAACAGGAGTAATTACTATTTTATTACTATACTTCAGATTTCTGTACTAAAACGAGTACCACTGAAAAAACTGTTTTCTATATTTAAAAATAGTATATTGTACAACTAGTGCTCGTATGACTGAGCCACTCGCCTGACGGCTCGTGGCTCAACTGTCATACTCGTGTGAAATATTCTTTCAGCACGAGTTGTACACTATGCTTTTCCGACGACCATTTAGACATAATCATTAATTCTGCAAAAAAATTGTGAAAATAACATTTTTTTGACGTTGGTGACACTTGACATTTGTGAGGTTAGAATTTCTTCACGTTAACTTGACAGCGCGTTTAGCGTGTGTAATGTAGCGGAAATCGTCACTTTACACACGCAAAGTGCACTTTGCACACAATTTCCGGTGTCATGCGCAATTTGTCATTTTCAGTAGTAGTAAGTCGTGCGAAATTACTCGCTTTACATAGTGGTCGTCGGAAAAAAAAATTAATTTCTACTAGGTACACAAGTGTTGGGTAAAACAAGAAATTATGTAGGTATGTATATTTAATTGGAACGGTATAAGGCACACAGTTTTTAATTCCCATCATAGCACCCTGTTTGTTTTATTTTAAGTTACCACAAACTCCTGATATGATTTTATTGTAGCAAGCGTCACCGCATTAATTTAATGCAATTGTTTATGAAATAAGTAAGCAATTTTTTTTACTTAGTTCAATAATAACTGCAGCTTTATAATGTATAAATATAAAGGCAATGTATTTAAGTAATTTTAAAATCAATTTAAAACTAATTTTCCATTTTAAAAAACTTCCTCTTAAATCAATGTACGTCAGCAATTAATCGAAGATAATATCTGGAAACTTTCAAGGATTATTGAAATGAGCGCTTCATTTAGTATTACGGTCAGTATAGTTTAGATCCTAAAACGGAAAAGTATATGTACTGAATACAATGAATTATGATGTCATTCTTTCCCAAAACAGTGCCTCCACTCTATCTTGAAAATAAAAACCAAGCTCAATTTTGTTCTATAACAAAAAATTTGGTTATTAGTACAGTCACGTACAAACAAAGAAGATCTAGGAAAATTAAATCTTTTTTTATTGCGTAACACAAATTGAAATTTTTTATCGTAAAGCTCGACAATTATTGGTGTGACTATTAAAATCCTTTTAAAAGTGCATTTTTATTAAAAAATTATTGATGATCCTTATGTCTGCATCCTCTCTAATTTTAAATCCTTAGCTAACGAATCCTTGATTATGGTATACAAATTATATCCCATCCTTATAAACGAAAATTAAGTATTATTCTTACTAAGATAGATTTACAATAAAAAATCGTCGACTAAAAACTGGGTTTATAGTAATAACAAAATGCTGTTACTCTTAATCGTTTAAAATATCATCTTTTGTTATTTATACAATAATAATTATTAAAAAAATTTTATTGTGTGAGATTATAAATTTCACACTAAAATTGTAAAGTTGAATAATTTTTATAAATTCGTAAACAAACAAGTTTTCTTAAATCCCCCTATTCTATATTAATTTTTATTGCGCCCCCCTTTCAATTCTCTTATGCAGTAGTGACTAAAATAATCCTCCAATTGTTTTGAAAAACCCATCTCGTTTCACATTGGCGACTTTTGTTATTTCAATGTTTTCTTTATCAATTTTTTTCCCCATAGGTAGAGAATCACTTAAGTTTTGCTAAATACTTAACAAGTTATCGTTGGGCCAAATTAAAAAAAAAATTAATTGCGCTTTAGAATCAATTAAATGTTCTTATTTAATTTTCAGATAAAATGACAGCAATATCGGATAAGGACAATTTATTATCAGCTACCAGCATATTTTATTTTCTGTTACTTCCCGCTCTCGTGCTATGGTACGTAAAATGGGAGATCTCCAGAAAACATATGAAAAAATTAGCTGAAAAAATCCCCGGGCCCAAAGGATATCCATTAATAGGAAATGCTTTAAGTTTTATGGGTTCTTCTCCAGGTAGGCTTTTTTTTTAAAATTTGCTAGCACACAATTATTTCTTTGGGATTGTACAAGGTGGTCCAAATTCGATGGGATTACATGGTTATCTCGCTTAATAGTCAAGATAGAGAAACGGTTAAATTACCAAAAACATGCAGTTTTCTGAGACAATACTATCATTTTCGGTTTTTCTTGTTTTTGTTTTCGTTTCACAGCCTACTTTTTGTTTCTCATCTTCAAAAAAATTAAAAAGCCTTTGTAACTTGCGTAATATTGAAAATTAATACATTAACCCTTATATATTTTGAAAGGAAAAAAAAATGGATTTAAACAGATCATAGCCAACTAAAGCTTTCATTTAAAAAAAGGTGAGTTTTGTGTCATAACTTTTTAACGGCGAGCGTAAAATATTTTTTTTAGTAGATACTATCAAAATCTACATAATATTATCTAAAAATAATCTTGATAAACTTTTTCGATTTTTAAAACAACAAGGGAGATATGACATTATAAATATAACAAAAAAAACAGTTTTTCTTTAATAACTCAAAAACCGGAAATGATAGAATATTTTTGAAAACGGTTTGTCCCAAAAAACTGCACATTTTTGGTAATTAAACCTTTTCTCTATCTTGACTTAAGCGAGATACCCATGTAATCCCATTGAATTTGGACCACCCTGTATATGTGAATGTAATTGGAGTTTTAAGACAAAATTGCAATACATGTTCGCTAGGTCCTGAAAATACTGTTATAAAGGCCGAAAATCATTAAATGTGATAACAGTAATTAATAAAAATTTAAGATACTATTTTTAATTTTAATTTTTTCAACACAATTAAATCAGAATTTGCTTTCTAAACTTTTTTCACTATAGTTAGATTTGTCGCAAAACAGTTTTTTTAAAGAAATAATAGTATATGAGTTATAAAACTCTGTTTTATAATTTTAAACACATTTTTATTGAACACTAAAACTCACTTTACAATCTATACAGATCTACCCATAAGGGTAGTGCAAAAGTGTTGTTATTCTGCAGTGAATATTCAATTGCTAAGCTTATACCTATACCTACACGACTTTTAGAATTAATTGTAAACAAGAGTTGTGTCTTTTTTTTTATTGGTAGCGGATAAAATTTTTACATGCGAACATGTGTTTCTCGCAAAGTATTAGATTTATAAACTTCTAAAGTATAGAATTAGCCTTTAAAACAAACTAATACCTAAATAAGATAATTGAGTAGGTATTAGCTAAATTACTCAGCAATAAAAGATTTTTATTATATGTATTTAAAATAAACAACATAATAATAATTTTCTAATTAATTTTTGCTTTTTGTTGAGATAAAAATGAAAATATGATTTTCAGCAATTTTTAAAACATGGTACGATATTTCATCCGAATACCCAGCGGTAACACGGGCTTGGGCAGGTCCCAAGCTTATCGTATTTTTATTTGATCCAAGAGATGTGGAGTTGATTCTTAGCAGTCATGAACACATTGATAAGTCAACAGAATACAGATTTTTCAAACCGTGGCTAGGAGATGGTCTCCTCATAAGCACCGGTAAGTTCTAAATAATTAAATAATTTTCCAATTATTAGTAATAAAGATAGATTTTAACAGGCTAAATGCCCGGTAGCATAAAGCTGCAACAAAATCTAACGAATGATTAACTAAGGCATGTTACTATAAAAAAACATGTGGGACGGTTTCATTCATTTTAACCAAGTTTTGAACAACTTAAGACTAGTTTTATTACCTTATTTTCAACTATTTCTTTTATTTATATATGATATGCAAACAATAAAAATTATAAGTTATTGTCACTTAAAAATTGACGATTTTGGCTATAATGGCAGGTTATAAATTTTCATATAAATTTATGAATATATTTGTTTTTGAAATTTTTCGGGAAAAATAAAACAATTTGACGTAATTTGAATGTGTAATAAAATCTTAAATAACTTGTCAAAGTTTTATGTTGATTTTAGGGCAAAAATGGAGAACACATCGTAAGCTAATAGCCCCTACCTTTCATTTAAATGTTTTAAAAAGTTTTATCGAACTATTTAACGCAAACAGTAGGGCTGCAGTGGAAAAAATGCGTGAAGAACATGGTAAAACATTCGATTGTCATGATTATATGTCTGAAGCAACAGTTGAAATACTATTAGGTAAGGTTTTAAGCTTTAGAGACTTTATTAACTCTATGATATTGATTCAATCGGAACATTTATCCGTTTATGAATGGATACAATAATTGCTGGTCGACTAATACAAACCACATTTAAATGAATCGTGGGTAAAAGACTCATTTCTACAATCCACTCTCAGTTTATGATGGGCCACCAATGCTATCTCCGTTAAAAGTGAAAACACAAGGTTGGTTTAATATGATAAAATTAGCTATATTACCAAAAAAGATATTGTTTTGTTTAAATTCTATGACTTGCGTGATATTGCGAAATTGACCAAAATTTTTAAAATTAATTATCTCAGCTGTCATTGATAATACACAAAAATGCAAAGGAAATACTTGTTAAATTGTGTTTGCTACAAAATAATTATAGTCAAATTTTTATTTATAAATTATTGAGCGAAATATTTAAAATTTAACGAATCTACTATTTTTTAAATGGCAGTCTTAGTTGCTGATGACATATCTGTCTGTTTTTATAAAAATTTTTTTTTTTGCAATGTTAAATATTTTAAATGTTTATTCACAAAAATAAGCGAAAGAACTAAAAAATTGCATAATCTAAGATAATAATAATCATTTAGGCAATTCCTATTACATTATCACTAACTACATTTAGTCCAACACTTTGTCTCTTTTAAGTCGCCTCGTCACGTTTTCGTTGTTAAGCAGATTTATGGCTAAAACATTTGGGTGGTCATATAAGCGAACCACATAGCTTTTGGTGAGTCTTGATGTTTCTTCGTGAACCCATCGTATCTGCAGATCATCATGCAGGGTTTTGTTGCTGACGTACCACGGAGTATCTGAAATACTTCGCGGAGCTTTGTTCTGGAACCGCTGTATTATTTTTTTTTATGCGATCGTACTAGAAACCGCTGTTTGACGGACACGTTACACTTTTTGGCCTTGATACATAAATAACTATTTGTTGGACTTTTTTGCGCAACCCCAAAGCATTATTCCATAGGTCCAAATCGGAACCAGAGTGATTTTGTAAACTTGTTTTCTAAAGATTGTTTGGATTTGCATCCCAGTAGCGAGTACATTTTTTTGTTTTTTAAATCTAGTTCTTCTCTTTTGGTTGATATATGGTATCTCCAAGTCAGTCGCTTGTCCAAGTGTAATCCAAGATATTTACCTTGTTTTTGGGCGGTATTGTACGTCCATGCAATTGGTCTTCTTGATTTGCCACCTTCTTATTTGGAAAAACGATGTGGGTAGATTTATCTTTATTCACGTTTATGAGCCCTCTATGAAGTCATTTTTCTAAAGCAAATATTGCGGTTTGCAACTGTGTAGTCGTCTTTACATGAGGAGAGCACTGCTGTGTCGTCCGCATAAGTAGCCATAACAATATTGTTAGTAGATGGAATGTCAGCTGTATATATGTTGTACAGAGAGAGGCCTAGGATGCTTCCGTGAAGAACACCAGCTTGAAGAGGATATTCAAATAACCATCTCCATGTTTAACTTGAAAGAATCTCTCATCAAGGTATGATTTTAGAAGCAAGTAATACTGGTGAGAAAGCACCTTCTTTTTCTTGTATAATAAACCAGTATGCCAGACTCGGTCAAACGCCTGTCCCACGTCTAGGAATACCATCGAGGAAATACGTTTTCCTTCCAAGTCCAATTTTAATTGCTTCTACTAACTACCCTATAGACTTGTTGTTGGGTAATGAGAAATTTAAATAATCATACTTATTGTTAGTATGTGAATATATTTTATATCTGTTACATTACCATGAACGGGTTTTTATTGTTTTTTAAGTTGATTTATATTATTTTTAGTTAACACAACTATTTATATATTTTATAAAGACAAATGTCAAACTTAAATTTAACCAATGTTGTATTTTCATTATTTACGGAGATAGCAATAATGCCACATCACATGATAGATATGACTTGCACATTTTACAAAAACCAATTAAAACTAAGAATTAAAACCTGTTACGAAGTTATTATTTCTTGTAGAAACAGCCATGGGTGTTAGTAAAAGAACCCAAGGACAAAGTGGTTTCGAGTACGCTATGGCTGTGATGAAAATGTGTGACATTTTGCACCTCCGTCACACCAAAGTATGGCTTCGACCAGAGCTAATTTTTAAATTATCGAAATACGGTCAAGCTCAAACAAAACTACTAGAAATTATCCACGGCTTAACACGTAGAGTAATTAAAAGCAAAAAAGAAGCGTTCAATAAGGGCTACAGGGGATCCATTGCCAACGTTCCGGAAGAAGTCAAACTTGATTCAGAAGTCAAAGTACAGGCAAAAACGGTTGTAGAAGGCACATCCTTTGGACAAAGTTCGGGCCTTTCAGATGATTTGGATGTTGATGATAATGATGTAGGGGAAAAGAAACGATTGGCGTTTTTGGATTTAATGATTGAAGCTTCGCAAAACGGAGTAGCTATCAACGATGAAGAAATTAAAGAGCAGGTTGATACCATAATGTTTGAAGGACATGATACTACGGCCGCTGGGAGCAGTTTCTTCTTATGCATGATGGGAATTCATCAGAATATTCAAGATAAGGTTATACAAGAAGTCGATGATATATTTGGAGATTCAGATCGTCCAGTTACGTTTGCTGATACATTAGAAATGAAATATTTAGAGAGGTGTCTTTTGGAAACACTTCGGTTATATCCTCCTGTACCTGTGATTGCCCGCCAGTTACAGAAAGACTTGAAATTAGGTATGCAAAGATTACAATTAATGAAAAATTAAAATAGAAATAAAAAAAGAAGAAAATCTGCTGTCTAGCGCTTTGCTCTAAATAAATTTATTATTTTTAAGCTTCTGGGGACTATACTCTACCTGCAGGTTGTACCGCTGCTGTTGTCACCTTCAAATTACATCGTCGTGAGGACATTTACCCCAATCCACATAAGTTTGATCCGGATAATTTTCTCCCAGAACGAACTGCAAATAGACATTACTATGGATTTGTACCGTTTAGTGCTGGTCCACGAAGTTGTGTAGGTGAGTTAAAAAGAGGTGCTATTTTTCAGCGCGACAAAGTTGGGATTATTCACAACAAAATTAGCATTTTTAACAATAGGAAAATAAAATGTGCGACAAATATTTTAAATAAAGACAAAATATGTATTCTAACGACGAAAAATGTAAGTGAACGACAAAATATTTGTTATAACAGCAAAAAATGTAAACAACCAAAAACGAGGGTCAGGTTTAAGTTGGTGATTTTTTTTAAACAAAAGAGAGTTATCACCTTAGTTTTCATTATTTATAAAAAAAAGCGTTATTCAATCTTTAACCTCACTCAATTACTGATCAAATGAACGAGGGTCAGGTTAGAGGTTAGGGAAAGTTTTTTATTAATTAAAAACAATCGTATTAGGTAGAATTATGTTTCTTTTTCCTTTTTTTTTTCATTTTTTGACATTATCTTTGGCGTTTTATATGATTTTGTGATATATCTTGCAATAAATTAATATACCTGGAAATATGTGGAGCCCGAAAACCCGATTTTTAAATCGGTCTTGGTTTAATTTAAAGTTCCAGCAAACAAAACTTATTTCTCAGTTATTTTGTTTTAAATGCAAATAAGATCATTTGTTGTGAATTTTTATTTGCGTGTTTATATTTGTCGTTTGATTTAACTATATTATTGCCGAGAAACCGGTTTTATAACCGGTTAAAAAAACCGGTTAACGGTTATTTTAACCGTTATTTTTAATGACAAATTTTTTTTAACCTTTAACCAAAATAATTAAAAACCTTTTTAAACATCTTTTTTCAATAAAAATTACTTTAAAAAATACAAGATCTGTATTAAATGCGATTAGTTTACCAGAAGTCATTACTGAACGCTTGATTGTAAATATATTATAAAATTATAAATAAATAATATCTTTTCATAATTTGCATTCCCCATCTAAATAACGTCAAAAACCGGTTTTTACCCGTTTTTTTGGGAAAAACCGGTTCGTTAACCGGTCTTTAAACCGGGTTTTTAACTGTTTTTTAACCGGTCTTTAAACCGGTTTATAACCAAAAACCGTTATAAAAATAAAGTTCTCGATTTCGGTTAACCGTTAACCAATTTTCTTTCTGTTTCGAGCCCTGTTTAAAAGGGGAATCACCGTGCACTGACGGGAAATCGCAGAGACATATTGGGGCGGCTAGATTTTTAGCAAAGGGCGCCTGATGTTTTTAGTTTTTTATGCCAGGGTGCATAAATGTTTGCGCTTGGCGCCCCTCGCGCCTCGCGCCCTTGGCACTTGCCCCGTTACCAATGCATTGCTACGGCTCTGACAGTATCATTTGTGCGGGGAATCATTTTTAAATTGCTTGAAGTAAAACGACTTAAAAGCTTTTAAAATAACTTCGACGTCAGAACATTTTTTGTTTGTGAAACTAACCATTAATTAGTGCTTTTATTAAATGTTGGTATTAGTTTTAAATCTTAATCTAACTTTAAAAAAAATATTTTTCAGGTCGTAAATATGCCATGTTAAAACTAAAAATTCTGCTGTCAACCATCATGAGAAATTTTAGGGTTTATTCAGATATTCAAGAGAGTGAATTTCAACTGCAAGCTGATATTATTCTTAAACGTGCGGAAGGTTTTAAAATTAGGCTTGAACCAAGAAAAGGAACAGCAAAGGCGTGATAGTTTATTTTTTGTTTATAATTAATTGTGTTAGATTTTTAGAATAGCTGTAAGGTGTTTTGTTTTAATTTGTAACAGCTAAAATAAATTTAAAAAAAGGTCAATCGTGTTTATACTCAAAAAAATCAACCATTTTTGATAAAAAATATCGTGATGTAACTCACAAGATATTATATTATTATCCTAATAATAAAAAAGTAAAGTAAGTATGCAAGTAAGAAAAAAAGAAGTTGACTATCTTTCTGAGATGAATTGTTAAAAATGTAGAAATAATTAATGAAGCATATTAAATGAAAATATAATAACGGTTTTGTAATACTTGATTTTTTAACTAAAATTTCCATTTTTGTAAATGTCATTCCATATATTTACGTCAGGGACAGAACCGAACCAGTGTTTTTTTTATGAACCGTGAACCGGAAGTGAACCTTTTATTTAAAAAATCACAAAACCGCAATATCGATCCGAACTGACTGGTGTGAACCGGTTCAGACCACTTCAACCGGTTTACGCAACGGTTCGATTCAATTATTTTTTTAATGACATTGTAAATTTTTTATTTTCGCAATTATGATTACATTTTACTAAACAAGTGTCTAATATATCAACAAAGAAAGAAAGTGGAACAGTACCATCGAGGTTGCAAAGGACAGAAAAAAGTGGAAAGACTTGTGCAAGAAAAGGCAAAACTTAATTCAAAACCCTCTACACTGAAAGGTAGAAGAAGACCGGATAAGTAAAGTAAGTTTACTAAAAATGAAAAAATTTCAGACAATTTAATTTATAAACATGTATTGTCATCATATTTTGCATTGAACCGGAACCGGAACTAAACCGTGTTGCCGCCGATCCGGTTACTGAATCACTATAAAATAAAAAACTGATGGTTCGGAACGTAAACCGAAAAGTTAAAATTTATCGAACCGGTAACCGGAACTGAACCGGTAATCTTTGTGGTTCGGGTCCCTGGTTTAAGTACGTTATTTAATTAATAGACCATAAAGATCCGTAAAACGCCATATACAATTTGGTTTTCTCTTGCGAAAAGCTTTTTTGTGATAATAGTAAACATAAAACTAACATTATAGAGAGCAGCCCATGAAAAAAATCTTGAAAAAACCAAAAGTAGTAGGAGAAAGTTGCCAAAATCGTACCACTTAAGAAAATTGGATTAACAGACAAATGTTGTACGATTATTTAAAAATGTATTTAAGCCAAATGATAGGGTGACATCTTAGTACATCTATTTATAATGACTTATTAATTATATACACACTACTTTTTAAAAGTGACTAAAACATACGACATTTAAGTTTGCTTTGGAATAATAACACGCAGTTGGTAATAAACTAAGGAATTAATTAATTTAATATTACAGTTAAAAAATTACTAATATCTTAAGACAGTATTTATTAAATTCGTCTTTCAATTACATATAGAGGACTACTAAACATTGTCTTCATCTCGACAAGCTTCATGTACGCCATATTTTACATTCAACGCATTAAATCATGATTTTCAAGCGGATTTTATCATACAATAAACAAAATCAATTAAACTCTTAAATTATGGTAAGATTTTGAAAATCGTACGACGGTACCATTTAGGAAACTCTTCGGCGTTTTATGAAATTTTTAACATAACCTTGCAAGGATTGTTAAGGTATTTTATAATAAGTGTATAAATAATATTCTATAAATTACGTAGTTTTATTGATACACATTAAACTATTTTTGTAAATGATATTGCTTTTTTAAAATTGATAAAAAGTTACATTAGATTTTTAAATTTGAATGTGAAACGCACAAACAAGCAACTTTTGAATCAAATGCGGTTTCTTTAGCAACGGTAACAAAGTTAAATACTAGTAGTGTAATTTTGCCACTAGTAGTTGCCAGTTTTAAATAACAGTAATTATACAGAGAGTACGATTTTGGTAGCTTCCCCCTAATAAGTAATAAGACGTCTTCGGTAAACTATTAATAATCAAAATAACGTGCATATACACAAAAATAAAATGAAACACAAAAATTAAGATTAAAAATTTCTGGCATTTTTACCTACTTATATTTTTAATTTATTTATTTTACACTTCAATATCTCTACATATGTGTCATCTATAACACAGAAAAACAGCTGTTTATTTTTACTACTTTTTATATTTAATGTTTATTCACAGACTACGTTTGATTGATCTAACGTTTTTTAATGAAAAAGATTGTTGTAAAAGATCATTTATTTACATATCATTGGATAGGAAATTTACCACAGATTTCAAATGACGTATTTAAAACATTCTGTGTCTTTTAATAAAAACGAGAAAAAGTAAAACAAAATTTAATAAATTGGAGTATCTTAATTTTTGTTACATTCTTATTATTTTAATGTATGCTTCTGTTTACTATTTTTGTATTATTTATATGCTGTATTTTTCTGGGGTAACCCTAGTGACTCTGAACGCCTCTTTATTATACAAAAGCGATGTATAAAAAATATTTTTGGTCTAAACTACCGAGATCACTGTAAAGACACTTTTCGTGACTGAGAAATGTTAACTTTTTACGGTCTATTCATTCTCGAAGCCATCTTTTTCGGAAGAAATAATTTTGATCTGTTTAAAGTGAATATAGGACACCATGCAGCCAATACCCGACATAAAAAAAATCTAAAGCCCGATTGCTTCAAATATACATATCTTCAAAAGGTTCTAGGACAATCACCCCCTGGACAATCACCCCCCGGACAATAACCCCCGGACAAATAACCCCCCGTGTAAAACATCCCCCAGACAATTAACCCCCCGTGCAAAACAACAACGACTAACTTGAAATATCGGTAAATTATGATGGTAATAATGTTAGTGTTAAAGTTGCAAATAAAAAAATTAAAGGCAGAATAACAATATAATCTTCTACACACACCTTTCTGTTTAATACATTATTAACAATATTTATTTCCCTGTAAAGTACTTTACGAATGTAAGTTTATTTAAATAAACCATAAAGTTTACAAGTTTACTAATTTTAATCCTAATCCTATGATGTTAACATAATTCCAAATCGCTGCATGATGGCCATAACAGTGAAAAATTGTGCGTTCAAAGGTAACACAATTGTTAATATGCCTTTTTTTCTTTTTTGTGCAACTTTATCACTTTACATTGCGGCAATTATAATCTACTGTTATTTCAAGTTAGTCGTTGTTTTTTTCTGCACGGGGGGTTAATTGTCTGGGTTTTTTTTGCACGGGGGGTTATTGTCCGGGGGTTATTGTCCGGGGGGTGATTGTCCAGGGGGTGATTGTCCTGTTATCCTTCAAAAGAATGTTGCCTCTGTAATTATTGCTATAGGTATATAACAAATTTAACACATCACTTGAGGTTATAAAAAATCTTCCCACACACGACTTGAAGAAAAGATTAAGAAATGTTTTAATTTCTAAAGCTTACTATAGAGTTAGTGAATATCGTAATGACGCTTACTCTTTTAAGTAAATATAATTTTTGTGTGTACAGGATGTGTATATTGTGACACCCCGCCTGAGATCAATTATTTTATTTTACTTCAATGGTATTTCATTTACTTTTAAATGAATAACATTGCAACAAATTCTGATGCATCAGTTACTAAAACATGTAACACTCCAAAATGGCCAAGTTATGAGGATTTTAACTTTAGTAAAACAAATTCACATTAAAATATTATGGTCATAACTTGGATCCTACAACGCCAGCATGTGTTTATAGGAATTATTGACAAAGATGCAACTACAACAAAAAAGGGATAGCAACAGGGAACCAAAAATCTTGGGAAAGTCGCACTGAGGTAGTTAAGAACCAACCACCAAGAAATGTACAGCCAGTCAAAAAATAAAGGAGTTTGTTCTTAAAATGGTTGTGTTTTATTTGTTTCTTAATGTGTACTAATTGCTCTAGACCTGTGTACTATGCAAAACAACGTTTGAGGGCCCAACCACATTATAAAGAAGATCACGAGCTATAATTGACAACGATAAATATACTTGAATAAAAAATATTTTTTATATACAATATTTATTTTATTTTAATATATTGATATCGGTATGTATAATATACAAAGTGTTCTTTAAAATAAATGTACCTATTAAGGAATGTTGTGATATGTACAGGGTGGGCAAATTTCGATGTTTTCATAGGAAATCTCGGTAACTATAAGATGTATCAAAAAACGGACCACGCATCCTCGATCTCTTTTTTCGAGAAAAAGTCAATAGTGAAAACTAAAATTGGTTATCGTCTTTTGTTTTCGAGTTATCGCCGATAACTCGATTTTTCGACTTTTCGTTTTATGACTGTATCTCGCTTCTTTATGAAAAACAACAAAAATAATTTTGACGTTCTACAGGCACTTTTTGGATAGAAACGCAGTGGCGTAGACAATTTTTCAAAAAAAAATCCGAAATTCGAGTTGTGACATAAAGTTGTATTTTTTTAAATAGAACTCATAGTTGGCTATGACTTATTTAAATTCCTTATTTTTTTGTTATTCCAAATATATAAGGGTTGATGTATTTATTTTTCTCGAAAAAGGAGATCGAGGATGCGCGGTCCGTTTTTTGATACCTCTTATAGTTACCGAGATTCCCTATTAAAACATCGAAATTTGCCTACCCTGTACATTTTTATTAAATTTATTATAATGAATGGTGTTTCTTTTAATTAACATTGTAAATGCAAAAAAAAATATTTTATTAAATAAGCACTGTCATCGTTTTTGTTTGGTCGTCAATCATGATTTTTTTATAAGAAGTTGCTGTGGCAATAAAAAGAATTGTTAAATTAAATTAGCAAAGGATGTGAAATAACTTCTACTAGTTAATTTTATTATTTTAGACTATTGTGCGACTCACAGTATTATATCAGTACTCTATTTATAGTTGCCATATGTCAATGTCAATTTATTATGTCGTTGTTAGTTTAAAAAGTTTTTACAGATTTATACAAACGGTTTTTTTATTGGATTTTTAAAACATAAAAATATCATGCCTGAAGCTAATAAAGCAATTACTGAATTATCCACCATCAAACAACAAAAATTAAGAAAAGAGGAAAAAAATAGGTTAAAAAATGAAATGAGGAAGGCCCTGCCAGTATTAAATTGGGACGATATTAGAAGGTAATTACAGTTTCCCCTCAAAATTAAATCAGACTCGATATATATGCCTTTTAAGTAAATATCTAGTAGTAAAGCTTTTCGGATCCGGGTACCCGGATTCGGATTCGCCGAATCACACTGTAAATATTCGGATTCGATATTCGGTCTAAGATTCGTCGAATCTCGGGTTAGGTGTCATTAACGCTATCACAACTTCAAAGAAATGAAATGTGCTCATTAAGGATTAACAAACACCATACAATAATTTTTATGGCACTGTAATTCATTTTAT
Source organism: Elmis aenea (assembly GCA_947652605.1). Classification (NCBI taxonomy): domain Eukaryota; kingdom Metazoa; phylum Arthropoda; class Insecta; order Coleoptera; family Elmidae; genus Elmis; species Elmis aenea. The sequence continues at coordinate 34,797,474 of OX393581.1, forward strand.
TTTAAAACCGGATCGGATTCGTAAAATAATCGTGGATTCGATTCGGATTCGTTGAATCCAAAAAGATCGAATCTTCCCAAACCTTTATCTAGTAGTCCAGAATAAGGTATTATAAGACAACGTAAGGATCTTGGTTATAATAAAATATACTAAGCTGTTTAAATTAACGACAAGTTACGTATTTTAGTATTTAATAACAATCTGAAGTCAAAATCATCCTCCGATCATAGTTTTTTCAATTTCTTTTGACGTATCTCCAACACTATTGCGTGAAATAATTTTGATATTATTATGGCACTTTTAAAAAAACCTTTAAAAATCGACTTAAATTGTTTATTATTATTTGTTTATCTAAAACAAACACTTTTAAGCTAAATAACAAACTTAGTGTTTGCTGTGAAGAAATGGCAATCGAAAATTTTATATTCCAATCATGCTGTTCATTCTTAACCTAACACTTTCGCTACGACGGTCTAATCCGCTACGCCGCCGAACGAAGCGGTCTGTCCGCTAGAACACGTCACTGAACGAAAGGCCGTCTCCGTTAAAACATCCCCGTTGAACGATATGATGCGCCGGTGTGCTCACTCTCCCATGGCGGCTGAAATCTATTTTTAATTGGATAATATTTAAACATAGAGCGCAAAAATATATTTTTTTTTGACATGAACTGGATTGCAAACTAAATATCGAAAGGGTTGTTGTATAAGATTAATAATAGAGATAGCAGTACAGTCTGAAAATTCCGCCATGTTCTTTGAATACCAAAGTGACATTTTACCGTATTTATTATCTGTTTCAAATACGTTTGTTGATGTAGAGTAGTTTTGAGCACTGAAAACTTTTATTTTACGAAAGTAAGCTGATGTATTGTTTAATTTTTTTGACGTTAATTTATGGTTTGCATTTTACTTCCAGGTGTCGGATTGTTTTGTAACACTTTTAAATAGATTTTAAGAATTTATACCTCATAACTTGTGCAATATGTGACAATATATCGAAACCGCAAGTTAAGAATAAGTGTACATAGTTTCGCGAAATTTTATAAAATGTCTAGGCATTTTATAAAAATGCGGCAAAACGAGCATCTCGTGTTTTTTAATAAACATCTTTCTAATTATGCAATAAACAGGATGATTCTATTTAAGTTTTTAAAGTTACTTCCGGATTTGGCCACTTCCGGTTTCTTCACGAAAACCGCTATAGCGCCAGTCAATTCTACATCTGCACTTTTGTTATAAATTTTTTTCCCCCATCTTTGTCAGACGTCGCATTTTTAAATAAAAATGCTGGTACAAGTGGTCTGAAACAGCCTGTATATTATTAAATGGGACAGTCTTAGCTACAACTTGGCGAAAAAAAGTATGTTTTAAACACCTTCATTTATTTGTTGTGACGTCACCGACTTTTTTTTTAAAATTTGGTTGGTATAATTTTTTTGGTGTATTCTTGTAGAGCATTTTCAGTACTTTTTAACGGTCTTGACTTTCAGTAGGGTTGTACTATGAAATGTTTGCAAAAAATGCAAAAAACTAGTTTACGCTAGTAGGCCATTAAATCAAAACTTCTGTTAAAAATTACTCATAATCAAGCAACCTTAAAACACTTACTTTACTGAAGTGGAATTTGAATGACTATTACTAATGAGAACACTGCTATTTAATATTATACCACAACGATAACGAAACAGGACTAAAGAAATTGTTAAACTGTGAGCCATTGTTGTCTATGCATATATTAACTGGCATCGTATTTACAGTTAAGCAAGTATTTTTGAGGTTGCTTGATTACGAGTAATTATGTTTTTTAACAGACGTTTTGATTAAATGGCCTACCAGCTCAAATTAATTTTGTGCATTTTTTACAAACATTTCACCGTATAAACCTACTAAAAGTCTAGAGCTAGACCGTTGAAAAGTACTGAAAATGATTTACAAGTATAAACCAAAAAAATTATACCAACAAATTTAAAAAAAAAAATGTCGGTGACGTCACAACAAATAAATGAAGGTGTTTAAAACAATTTTTTTCGCCAAGTTGTAGCTACGACTGTTCCATTTAATAATATATAGTTTGTTGTGGGTTAAATCACAATTGTAGTCGCTATAGTCTTGGGCCCATTTTGTAGAACGGACTGTATCCAATCGTCTTATAACTGCCACTGTTGCTGAATTTTTTGACAGCAGTCAAATATTATACCTTATACCGTAAACCAGGCCAGATGTGGTCCGTGGAAGTATCCAATCCGACCCGTTGCATGAAACAGACAAAAATGCATATTGTTCTGTCTCGTTTTATAAAACGTTCATGGGTTGTTCTGGAGAAGAGCATATAACACCCCTCACAACTAATTTTATTTCAGCACGCGTCGTTCTTGTTGTTACTAATTTTTATCCGACTCTCTGCAAAAAAAAAACAATGTCCACCCCTTCAGTAAACATAGTCAATTGGTAAAATTTTGTTAAAATTATGGCGGCCCGACTTATAACAGTAATATAGGAACAAATTATGCGTGTTCAATAAAAGTTAGTCGTATGCCGTTGCCCGATCTTGAAAGCAAAAAGCACGATACTTTATTGACAAATATCCATTTATTTCGCGATTTTCTGTGTAATATTATAATTGATTTATTTTTAGATACCGACAGTCATACGACATGGCAATCTTAGCAGAACTAACCGAAAACGGTTTTGTTAGCACCGCATTTTTTGTAAAAGACTTAATTAATTTCCACGAAGAATTAAGAAATTCTTATGGACCTGATACTCTTGTTTGGGTAAGACCAAGATTACTAAAAAGCAAAGAGACACTGGATAAACTCGTAGACGCCCTCAAAACTGCAGAAGCAGCCCATAATTCAGGTACACATTTAAAAATTCCGTGGGTCTTTCACAGTGTTTGCTCGTGTATATGTCGTAGACATAATGTGAAATCCGGCTTTTTACAAAACGCCTAGGCATTTTATAAAAAGCCGGCAAAACGAGCAAATTATGACTTTTTCTTAGACCCATACATTTGTGTTCATACAAAAAATAGCTTTAACCAACCTTTAACCTGACCCTCATTCATTTGGTCAGTAGTAGAGGGTCAGGTTAAAGGTTGGTTAAAGTTTTTTTTTTAAATAAATAATAAAAATGAAGCTAATAGGTTTGTTTTTATTAAAAACAATTATGCCGGCATTTTATTATTTGCCTAGTCAAAACACGAGATGCTTGTTTTGCCGGCTTTTTATAAAATGCCTAGGCGTTTTATAAAATTCCGGATTTCACATTATGCCTACGACATATACACCATGAAACCACTTTGCGATGAGACTATGAACTACAATTAATTTTTTCACAACTAATATAGAAAATTCAGCGATTAATTCATAAAAGCTGGTTGTTATAAAACGCAATTTTAAATTTCATCCAAAAATGCATCCAAATCTAATACGCTAAAGCGCGATATAGTCTTAGATCATATAAACTACATGGATAACACTACCACAATGCAACTATGTTGTACACATATCCCAGACGTACAGTTATACTGCATCTTCTTCTAACACATATGAAAGTATATTTCTAGCTCGCTTTCCGGGCCCACCGAGTAAAATCGTGTGCGTTACTATGGTTACGCGCGAAATTTGAACTAAAGCGTTATTTGAACTACTGGTAGATGCAATGTACTCGGATGTTTCCGTGTCAAATATGGGAGGATACAATAACATTAGATCAGACTTAGTAAGTTTTATTGAAGTACAGTAAACACCGCTTATTAGAATCAATTGATTCAATTAAACGACGATTTTAATAGAAAAAATTTCTAAATGTCATTCACGCGTCAGTCGCTAGAATAGGCTAGGTAGGAAGTACGTTACAGTTATTATCACGGTTGCGCTACGATGACAGCGGGCCCGCACCCAAAACAAAGATAGCGTATATTGGGCCCACATAATATAGAAAGAGATAGGTTTAAAAAGGCACGTTGTACATGTCGGCAACATTGTCTTAACTATATTCCATGTAGTTTATATGATCTAAGGATATAGTGCGCAATACATCTTCGCACATTTGCGCGTTTTTGCGCCGTGCATTTTCGAGTAATAGCAAATTTTTGTTGCTGAACGCTCGCGACGTGTTGCATGGTTTGGCACGATTTAGAGCATCCACATACAGGGTTCTCGTTTTTCGCGGGCCACTATGGGGATCTCGTAAACGGTAAGTTACGACTTCGGTTAAGCTGGGGCAAAGTTGTATATTCAGGTGCTTAATAATTTGACGAAAACAGAACTTATCTACCTCTTTTAGTTTTTGAGATATAGGGAAAAAAGTAAAAAAGTGGATTTTGGTTTTTTGCCCGTAACTTTTTCATTTGATGTCAAATTTCATTTTTGTAAAAACATTTTCATGACCACTCACCTTCTTCCAAGGAAAAAGGGACAAAAACAATTATTTATCATGCCGATTAGGATTTGTTTTAAATAAAATATATGTTTTTGCCATTTTCAACAACAATTGTTTCAAAAATGTGTTAAGTGTTTTATACATTGTCGAATTCAGAATAAAATGCTCTACAAATTGGCGTTAAAATCAGATATAGCGTACATAAGAAGAAATTGACCTGATGATGGTTTTAAAAAAACGAAAAATATAATCGAGGATTCTGATTCCTTGCAAAAAGTGGCCATGAAAAAGTTTTTACAGAAATTAAATTCAACATCAAATGAAAAAGTTACGGGTAAAAAACAAAAATCCACTTTTTTACTTTTTTCCCTATATCTCAAAAACTAAAAGAGCTAGATAAGTTCTGTTTGCGTTAAATTATTAAGCACCTGAATATACAACTTTGCTCCAATCGTAACTCTTACCGTTTACGAGATCCCCATAGTGGCTCTCGAAAAACGAGAACCCTGTATAGAGCTGGATGCAAACCAGCACAACAGATAGGCGAACCGATATAAAGCAGCCCAACATTTCAGCAAGTCTGCGAAATACCGACACTTGGAGAATAGCGGTTTTACAGCACTCCTAGGGTAAAAACCAGAGCCACAGAAACCAAACCAAACGGCTGAAATGATCGCAGTTCCGTTCGGTCATCTTAATAGCAAACGAAAGGGAGTAGCCAAAATCAAAACCTACTTGCAACAGTTTGCTCGTTTTTTTTTTATACGAATCGCCTTAAAAATTAAGTGTTTAAAATATCTGAAAAATTTTCTGCAGTTTTTAATATTTTAAAATTTGGATATTCTAATATCTTAATACTTACTGTAATATGATTATCATACTTAATTGGTTTAATGTTATAGTATTTCATTTCCTGTAGCATTGATGACACCCGAGCCAAAACACCTTTCTTTGCAATTTGCTACATGTACGATTCGATGTACACTGTGGACTTTACAAATTTACAATAAGTAAATTGCAAAGTTTGTGCGATCAAGTAATTTTTATTCTCATGCATTCACCATTTTATTTTTATATGTAGATGAAATTATTTTTTATACATGAGTACATATTTAACAATCTTACTCATTTAACTTTCTTCAACTATCTTTTACCTTCTTTAAAGTTACTTCCCTTTAAAGCCTAATTCAGAATATAAGGCTGCACTCTAGGTAGTAATCCAAGGAACACTTATTAGAAGTTACTACTGTAGTGTTTTATTTAATGTCAATCTACAAAAACATATCCGGTTCCTTGGTTACTCGGTTGCTACTCGGTTACTTGGGAGAACGTCCCACTCTGATCCTACAACTCTGCCATCCTGTATATCTTCCGCCTCGGAAGAACTTGACTCTAGGTAAGGAACCCATAACTTGCTTAAATTTTTCAAATGCTTTTCGCTGGCTGTAACCAAATTTAAAATCTGCGTCCTTCTTTAATAGGTCTTTAAGTGGTTTTGCGATAATCGAACAATTAGCAATGAATTTTCGAAAATATCCTGTACGCCCCAAAAAAACTCTGGCTCTTTGACTGTTTTAAGTTCAGTAAATTTTATAACAGCTTTGATCTTCTCTGGTGATGCATAAATTCTGCCGTCTTCAATGCAGTCATTTTTATCCTGACAAGAAAAAGTATCATCTGGTGATAATTCAAAACCTGTAGGGCACGTACATCGGTAACTTCCTATAGTATTTTCACAATCATCGGAACAACTAATAATATCTTCCTCACATTCATTTATATCGGCACATGTTCCATCTTTTTTTAAGTCAGTTGGACATGTTAGGATGTTTTTGCTTGTAGTAGTAACTTCATTGTCACTTTCGTCCTGTTTTGGATGCTCTTCCAATTTTGTATTCTCTTTTTTATCATCTTTTTTAACAGAATCTTCTTCTTTGTAATCTTCCTTCTTATAGTCCTCTTCCTTGTAATCTTCTTCCTTGTAATCTTACTCTTTATAATCTTCCTCTTTATTATCTTCCTCCGCTTTATCGTCCTCTTTATTTTCTTCAATTGTTATATTTGACGTTTTATCAATATGGTTAGTAATAATAGGTTTCTCAGATAAATTATAATCAACTTCAATTTTTATAGTTACAGGCGAAACAGTTGTATTCTTATCATGTTCTTCATCTTTTTTAATTAATGCTTTTGACGTTGATGTGCTAATTGTTGGTGTTGTTATATCACCATCCTCTTCTTCATCATATTCCTCTTCATATTCGATTTCATCTTTTTCGTCCTCCAAAAGAATATTCATGATAGCCGCTTCAAAATTAGTTTTCTTTATTACAATCTCTTGTGCGTTAATAACCACCTCAGCTTGGTCAAGAAGTTCGTTTCCGACTATCATCTGCGCCTTCATCGCTTCTTCTGGTACTACGTATATGTCAGTAGTAAATTCGATATTATCTAGATCAGGGGTCGGCAACCTTTTTGATAAGAAGGGCACCCCGAATAGCTAACTTATGACAAAGGGCACTTTTCATTTATTTTCCAAGCTAAAGTGCAGGGATTGGCAAATAGGATTTGATCAGTGTGCCAAATATCAAAACTAGTTAGGTTAGACCGCTAGCAACTTTATCCAAACTAGTTAGGTTAGACCGCTGGCAACTTTTTCCGAATTTGTTAGGTTAGACCGCTGACAACTTTTTCAAAATTTGTTGGGTTAGACCGCTGGCAACTTTTTCAAAATTTGTTAGGTTAGACCGCTGGCAACTTTTTCCAAATTAGTTAGGTTAGACCACTGGCAACTTTTTCCGAATTTGTTAGGTTGTTAGGTTAGACCGCTAGCAACTTTTTCAAAATTTGTTGGGTTAGACCGCTGGCAACTTTTTTCAAAAGGAATATCTCATACCATTTTAGCTAGTTATGGTATAAAGATATGAAAAAAAAAAGTTGTTATTTTCTGTTTTTAATAAATTTTCGATATTTAAAGATACTTAGCGTGCCGTCGAAAGTCTCTCGCGTGACACCTATTTGCCATCCCTATAATCTATAATAGTGCAACAAACAGCGCGTCGTTGGGAAAGTGGTGGGTTTACAAGTTATTTTACGTTAGTGGCGGGCACTTTCAAAATGCTTCGCGGGCACCCGGGTGCCCGCGGGCACCACGTTGCCGACCCCTGATCTAGATTAACGACAGTAGTGAAAACACCTAAAGGATATATTTTGGTAGCTTCATTTCCAAATCCACTTAAATGAATTTTCGTGCTTCGTAGCTCAGGACTGTCCAATTGTTGATCTCATAAGATTCACGTCACTTCCTGTATCGATTGAGGCCAATACCTCTTTATTCATGATCTTGATTATTTTTATTCTGTGCTGGTTTAATGATGATACCACTTTGTTAACCATTGAGCTTTTTATTTTATCTTCATACTTTGTTTCTTCTTTATTAGTAGGGCATTTTGGAGCAATATGGCCATATTCGTTACACTTAAAGCATTTGGTTCCCCTTGTCTTGTGATGACAGTGAGTTGATTGATGTCCTAATTTACCACAATTGTAGCAACGAACAACATGTTTGTTTTTAGTAAACTGTATTCTGGCATCCGCCTTTTCAACGTTTTTGGTTTCACCATTTTCATACCTTGTTTGTGACTTTTCTTTCATCTTAGAATAATTTTCAAGTTTGCTTTAAATTCCCTGAAACTTTTTGCACCGTATAATATCGACTTATTACACATTTCGTCACATATACCGTCAATGATATATTGAATTAAAGATTCATCTTCAATATCGCCCTGTGCAGCTATTTCTTTCATAGTCAGATAATATTCTTGAATCTTTTCATTTCTTAACAATTTTTTATTACTTAACTGAGCATGTAATTGAGCAGTCGTAACTTTTCTTGAAAATTCTTGTATTAGCGCTTTTTTGAGTTTCTTCCATGACATTAAATTTTTTTCTCCTCGTACGAACAGTTTCGCTAATCCCGTTAACAGCCTTTTTTTAAATAACAGCATTTGTATCTCATTAAGCTGCAGTAAAAGTGCCATTTCTTCAAAATCATCAATCCATCTTTCTATTTTATAATTGTCTTCACCAGAAAATTGTCGTACCGAATTCTCAATATCTCGAAAAGATACGGTAAACCTCACGGCTTTATCTTTAATTTGTTTCTTTGGTTTTACTTTCTTGCTTATCAAAAATCTATCTACATCATCGTCAGTTTCACTTTCTGTAGTTTCATAGCGATTTATTCTTTTTTTATTTACTCTTCTACCTACATAATTTCTTTTTATTTTGTTTATCCTCTTCACTCTCTTCGTCTTGAACTCCATCGTCTTCACTAACATCGTCTTTTACATCTTTAACTTTTTTACCGTCTTCACTTTCTTCTTCTTGAACTTCCTTATCTTGCCTCAACATCGTCTTTGACTATCGTCTTCACTTTCTTAGTCTTCAACTTCTTCAATACACTATCAACGTCTTTAACCTCTTTAACTTCTTTATGTTGCCTTAACTTCGTTTTTAACGTCTTTAATTTCTTCAATCCTTGTAGTGTTTTATTTAATGTCAATCAATGTCAATCTACAAAAACTAAACTATTTATTATATCTTGTTTTTATCCGGTTCCTTGGTTACTCGGTTGCTACTCGGTTACTTGGGAGAACGTCCCACTCTGATCCTACACTACCTAATCCTATCAAGCCTAATTAGGGGTGTGAGGCTGCACTCCAATACTTTTACATACACATACAGGGTGAGTCATTAGTGGGGAACCAATAGCAACTTTTATATTTCAAATACAACACACCATTTTTTATTTAATATTCTTGACCGCCTTTATTTTAGCTTTACATCGATATAAAATATTACAGGTTTTTATGCGGCCTTGTCACTAAAAACAATAATTTTCAAAATTTTTCAAGGTTTTAAGTCTTTATTTAAAAAATTCTTCTGAAGTCATTTTTCGAAGCACAGAGTTGTAATTTGGTAAGGACATGCAGAAAACATTGCTCTATTAGCTCGATACGAAAATTTTTAAATCACGCATACAGGGTGTTCATAAATAGATAAAAACTTCCATGATTCTCAAAAGCTCATAACTCAATTTTTTCAAATGCAAACCCCTATATTTTCTTATGTCATTGAATTCGTCTCTAAGAGAGCTTCATTTTTTGTTAAGTATGTCCTATACCCAAAACTCATACTTTTAGAGATATTCGCCATTTTTTCTTCAAATCGTTATTGAAGCAAATAGAGTACCGTGGAACTCGAAAACACTGACTTTTTACTTCACTAACAACAAAAACATTTATATCTTAAATTATTGCATATATATAAAAGTTGCTATCGGTTCCAGAGAGGCGACTCGCCCTGTATATTTAAAAATATTTTTATCGTGTTCGGAAGAAAAAACTGTATGAAATACCGTTTGAATTAACTTTCTATCTCAAACCGTTTAGCCACAATCGACCGATCCCCCACTAATGACACACCCTGTATACACTTAAAACAAATACACCATGAAAATTACATCTAGTCTATCGGGTAGTTCACATCCAGTAAAACAAAAAACAAAAAAATAGCGAAGACGATGGTGGCAAATTAAGAATCGATTGTAAATACAGTACAGGGTGGTCCAAATTCGATGGGATTGCATGGGTATCTCGCCTAATAGTCAAGATAGAGAAACGCTTAAATTACCAAAAATGTGCAGTTTTTTGAGACAAACTCAGAATCGTTTACAAAAATATTCTATCATTTCCGGTTTTTGAGTTATTAAATAAAAAGTGTTTTTTTGTCATACATATTAATAATGTGTCATATCTCCGTTATTGTTGTAAATATCGAAAACATTTATGAAAATTATTTTTAGATATTTTTATATTTAATTTGATTATACTAAAAACAATTTTTTTACGTTTGCCGTTATAAAGTTATGACACAAACTTAATTTTTTTTAAATAGGAGTGATAGTTGGCTATGACCTATTTAAATTCCTTATTTTTTTCTCATTCCAAGTATATAAGGGTTGATGCATTTATTTTCAATAATACGCAAGTTATGAAGGTTTTTTTTTTTTTAAGAAAATCATAGTAGGCTGTGAAAACAAAAAAAAAACAAGTTGTAAAACCTTATAGAACTCATGTGGTACAAGTTACCAAGGTTTTTAAATTAGTTGCTAAGATAAACATCAAAAATTTTTAAACATAAGATAAAAAGCAATGTACCTACTACATTACTGCTGATTCCGATGTTGTTGTTCAAATATTTACAATGTTTATCTCAACAACAAATTAAAAAACCTTGGTTACTTCGTTACTTGTACCACATGAGTTTTATAAGGTTTTACATCTTGTTTGTTTTTTTTTTGTTTTCACAGCCTACTATGATTTTCTTTAAAAAAAACTAAAAAATCTTCGTAACTTGCGTATTATTGAAAATAAATACATCAACCCTTATATATTTGGAGTGAGAAAAAAATAAGGAATTTAAATAGGTAATAGCCAACTATTGCTCCCATTTAAAAAAAAGGTGAATTTGTGTCATAACTTTTAACTGGCGAGCGTAAAATTTTTTATTTTAGTATAATCAAATTAAACATAAAAATATCTAAAAATAATCTTCATAAATATTTTCGATATTTACAAGAGTAACGGGGATATGAAACATTATTAATATGACAAAAAAACACTTTTTATTTAACCCTCCAGTGCTAACATGCGGTCTCACAGACCGACCCCCCAATTTTATCCCCGAAACTAGAAAACGCGTGTGAGGAGGGGGTTGGGCTCGTCGCTATCTTCATTATATTTATTTATCGACCAGCTCTCGCAGTGGCAAGCGTTTTTTTGCGATTTTTGCCAGTTTTTTTACGTATTTCGGTCTCACAGATCCGTGTTAGTATTGATGTTACTAATTGGATTATTATTACCATTATGTAAAACTTTGTTGGAGAAGAAACTAACTGTGGCAGGCACAATAAAAATGAACAAACGAGAAATACCCTATGATTTTGATAGTCTTGATGAAAATACGGGAAAACCACAAATTATTTTGATGTACAATGTACAAGGTCTGGTGTTGATATAGTTGACAAACTATGCGCAGGCTATAACTGCGCTAGAAATACGAGAAGGTGGCCTATGGTAACTTTTTATCGTATACTAAATATAGCTGGCACAAACGCATTTGCAGCATTTAATTCAAAGAGTCCAGATTCAAATTTGCTTCGAAGGTTTATTTTTAATATAAAGCACACTTATAATTTAAATAATACTTGTAAAATAAGCTTCGGATGAATTCGGTCCCACAGACCGATGTTAGTACTCGCGTTACAAAAATCATGTTAGTACTGGAGGGTTAATAACTCAAAAACCGGAAATGATAAAATATTTTTGAAGACGGTTCTGTCTCAAAAAACTGCACATTTTTGGTAATTTAAGCGTTTCTCTATCTTGACTATTAAGCGAGATACCCATGCAATCCCATCGAATTTGGACTTTGGACCACACTTACTAAAGTTCCTTTAGGTTTAGGCTTAGGCCAATCCATTGCGAATACAATGGGCGTTTACACTAATTTTTTATTTCTTCAGAATTTGATAGAGTTGGTGTTCAGAATATCATATGTGAAGTTAAAATTGTTTAAATCAACTTCGTTTATTTATTATTAACGATTAAAGTTTTCCCGCGGCAAGTTGCGCCGTAAACGGCTTGAACGATGCGCACGAGAAATGACGTCACACTCCGTACGTACTCCTCGATGAGGCAAATCACACGTGTGTGCTTGTTGTAAATATAACGCAACCATATCGTCGTACAGAAGAAAATGGTGTTTTGTGCCTGAATGTAAGACCACTTCTACAAAAAACCCAGAAAAATTGTTTTTTGCTGTTCCGGATAATTCCACCAATAGAAAAAAATGGTTTGATGCAGCAAGACGTTGTATTTCCGACGTAAGCGAAAAAACTAAATTATATTGTTGCGAAGACCATTTAAAATTTGAATAAACTAAAAAATATATTAAATAGTATTTATGCAAAAAAAATACACTGAAGTGAAAAACATTATCATTAAGCATTATCATTAGCATTAAGCATTAATCATATGGCAATAATATGTAATATGAAGCAGCCTATTACTTTCCAACAAAAAAATCTGCAGTTTTAAACAATACTTATTTGAAGTATGCTATTTGGTGCATGTTTATGTTTGATTAAAAATGCTGATTAGTCTTAAAGCACTGTTGCTTCGTTTATGAAATTTGTATTATATTTATACTGAACTAACAGCGCTTGTTTTACAAAAAGCCATATACCTTTTTTTATATGATCTAAGCATAAAACTGATAACATTCAAAACTTATAAGTGTAAATTAATATAGTAGAATCATTGAATTGTACATTATCTACTATTAAATAAACGAAAAGTTGCTAGTTTTCAAACAGGTTTATTCGTTGCAAATTCTTTTTTTAAAAAAGATCCGAAAAATTATACATATATATATTTTTAGCCCTGAGGATGCCGATAAAATAACATCGGCGAAACATGTCGGATCTTTTTTAAAAAAAGAATTTGCAACGAATGAACCTGTTTGAAAACCAGCAACTTTTCGTTTATTTAACCTATAATCAAACAACAGGAGAAACCAACTTTATCAATTATCTACTATTATATATAGCCCATATTTTATTTACCTCGAATTTAAGATTAATTTTGTAAGTTTTTTAGATATAGCTATGACTAAAAGAAACATACTTTTTGTTCATATTTTCACCTGTTAAATGACCTTAGTAATATCGAATTATTTCTACAAAATACTTTACTTACACAGTTGCTTTGTTTTATAATGAAATATACACTAAACTAACAACTAGTTAAAACCTCTCGCAATACTGTATACGTAAAGAATATTTGAACACAAATATGCCTGGTCCAGGAATGTCATATTTGTTTATGTTAAAAACACTTAAGATATGTTGTGAAGCCACCCTGAGGGGTCTCGGGGTTGGCTTGAGATCATTATTTTGCTAATACTGTTAAAAGGCAGTACTGTTTGTATTCTATTCATTATAATAAATTGTAATTGTTGTTCGATTACGTTTATTATTTACAATCGACGGCCAAAGTACGCCCCTGCGGCGTCTTCGTCGCGCGCTTCGCGCCTAACATAACAATAATAATCTTTATTTGTTCTGAATATCCAAAAAAAAAAAGGTGTAGAACTTGTCACAATAATAATTTACGTACATTGCAATAATATACATAGTTAATAAAAGAAAAAACATATTATATTAAAATATATAACAACTTGTCATTATGCGGCATAGGAACTAGTCCGCTGCACATTGACTGTGCGGAGAGTGACGTCACGGCCAATCACAGCGCGTTTCAGAATTTGAAATATAAAGGGCATTTTAAAAATTTATTTCTCGGAACTGGACGATTTTTTTTTAATTTTTGGTGGTTGAGAATAAACTTTATAGATCAGATTATCATTTAAAAGATACTTTATCAAGTTTTATTTTTTTGTGTAAACGCCCATTAACATATTAACAATATCTATCAACACGACTTCTTGATGCGAGAGTACCTACCTACTAATAAGCAGGGCCGCCGCTGACATGCAAGACGCCCTTGTGCAAAACTTTTTAAGAAGCTGGCTCCCGATATTTCTGAGTACAAGACCGTTTTTAAACAGAAACATCAGGTTTGTTCAAACAGCATGAACTGTTTTATTCGCATGCGTGAACTATGTACTAAGAAATTTACTGCACAGTATTAAGCCGTTGTTGGAACGCTTTTACGACTGGCCTAACTGTAAATGACATTTGCGTCTATTGGGTTCACACAAATGTGCGCATCGCGGCATCGCTAGGGTAAACACCTTAATAATCTAGCACTCAGTGGGGTTGAAGACCGATGCATAGCTAGTTGAGCTCACGTTAGTTATGAACAGCGCAGGCGTCTAAAAATCCTGGGAACAATTCATCGTTCAGTTCATGTACTGCTCTGATCGTCCGCAAACCCGTTCATGAATTATTTTTAGTGTTGTTGGAACGGATTACTGACTGTACGGTGAACTATCAGAGACTGTGTTGGAATGCGATTTTGATACTGCGCAAACTCCTGATCGTTTACTGTACCGTGCAAGTAGCTGTTGGAACAAACCTTTAATAAACACAGGAATTTTCTTTAAGTAGAACGCACGCCTATTGACATCACTGCCATCTGTCTGTGCGCCGACGCACCGTCATATACCGCAACGTTAGTATATTTCCGATATACCGCTCCACTCATTGCTCCACTATACGTACGGTGGCCATCCGTACTGTATTATACAGTACAGTGTACAGTACTGTATTTTAAGGCGCTGTACTGTATAATTTAAACAGAAATAAATGTACTGTATTTTATTTTTTTGTGCTGTACAGGGTGATTCAAATTTGAGGGCGCCTATGGGGATCTCGCTTATTATAATAGCTAGAGTATAGGTTTAAATTTTGGCAAAGTTGCTAAATTTGGTGCTCATTAATAATCCGAAGAGAAATTGGAAATATCTCAAACTGTATCCGAGAAAATTAGGAAAAACTGGAACATACGATTTTTATAAATCGTTTATAACTCCTTCGGAGTTTGAAATATTTCAAATTTGTTAAAACATTGCCCAAGCAACCTTTTAAGCCGAATCGGATGGTGGTCACAAATTTTTCCTAGATCGATTCGTTTTCGTTTTATGACAACCAACTTTGTTTTTTCTTATGGGCGCAATTTTTGCTATTTACATTATCAAATAGCATTTATTTTTCTGAATCCATTGATGTATCACACATGGTATTTTACTTTTTCTTTCATTGTCAAATTTAAAAAAATACGTTTTAAACAATAACCATTATAAATCAGGTTGGCCGGTCATTGTAGTTTATGTTGTTTCCATGACAACCGATCAACAAACTAAAAGTTTTGAAGGCCTGTTAGTCGTAAAAATGAACTTTAATAACGAAGAAAAACGCGATATGCTGCCCATCACAAAAAACAAAGTTGGTTGTCTAAAACAAAAACGAATCGACCTAGGAAAAATTTGTGACCACCATCCGATTCGGCTTAAAAAGTAGCTTGGGCAACGTTTTTACACATTTAAAATATTTCAAACTCCAAAGGAGTTATAAACGATTTTCAAAAATGGACTTTCCAGTTTTTCCTAATTTTCTCGGATACCGTTTGAGATATTTCCAATTTGGATTATCAATAAGCATCGAATGTAGCAACTTTGCCAAATTTAAACCTACCCTCTATCTTCAGTAATAAGCGAGATCCCCATGGGCGCCCTCGAATTTGAATCACCCTGTGTGTACTGTATATTTAATGTAATGAAAATTGTGCTAAATATAACCCAACTTTTTACACAGCGCGAGCTACAAAAATATATCATCCACATTTTTTGTTCCGTTCTTCCTAAAACACATTTTTTGTTCCGGTCTTCTTTAAAAAAAAAAAACGTGAAAGCAAAAAAAATACGTAATCCACCTTTTGTACTGTATTTTTGTCTAGAAATAATGGTCACAGTAACTATACGTAAATGCCTCCTACTACCGACACAGTGCGGCGCACAACTTGTACACCTAGTTGAGGCAGCCCTGCCACAATAAGCTACGTATGTTGCGGTAGAGACGTTCATACTACACTGGCTGCAACATCCTTTGATGGTTCGTCGAATACAGACAGTTGTTGGTTGACAGCCGTTTTGTTGCATTCTTACGTTGCTTACTTTGTACGGTTCCTTGTCTGGATCGTTCTTCTGTTGCGCTGGTCTGTACGCTGCTGTGTTGTTGCGATTGTTTAGACCTGGCCTTTATAACACATCCTGCTTTTCCAAAATCCTTTAAAAATCGGTACTTAAATGAAACACTAAAATAAATATAACGCAAGCTTGTGTCTCAATTTTTATTTCTAAATCTCACTTTTCTCTCTAATCTATGATCTCACTGAAATAAATGTATGAGTTTTTTTAGGGAGCGGGTCTACAGAATGCGACGAACTTTTGAAAATAGGAGCTTATTTCGCATTTGGTTCTCAAGATTGGTGGTGGCTTGGAGAACAGTTGTTATCGCAAGCACTTTTAGTGTGTTCCGCGTATCAAAACGATGGAGGACGTCGCGATGCCCTTTGTCAATATATCCTTGGAAAATATTTATTGGAAAATGGTAAACAGTAGCTTTGTTCTTGGAGACGATTCGAAACCAGTTCGGGTCCATTTCGGGAATAAAAAATGGACTCGCGGCGTACGGTGCGAAGTTAAACCCACAAATTTTGCCAAATATACTCCTGTCATTTAAGTGTTTATATTTTCTTCACGAACGTCAATCTGACTGACAACTTTGGAAAGTGAGGTTATACAGTTTGTTTTCATCATATTATATCTAATAAACGTATATATTGCTAGTAGTTCAGATTTTGCGTAACATAGTCAGCGGTACATATACAGGGTATTTCACTTTTCCATGGGACACTATTGCTATCTCCGTAAATAATGAAAATACAAGTTGGTTAAATGGGACAAAAGTATTTTAAACCAGATCTTGTTTAGTTTAAAAATTCCATGGCTTGCGTGATATAACGAAAAAACCGAAATCGATCAAAATTTTTAAACTTAAATAAGTGCTCGCTCCAGACAGTTTTTTGTTTTGTTTTGTGTGTGTAATATATTTATTTCTATCGCGGGTCGTCAACACTTCGCTTTGTTTTGTTATTGTTTTGTGTCATTAAACCAGCACAATATACGTACTCGCACGTATACGCTGACATAAGGAAGCAAATTGTGCAAACACCTTAGAATTTTTGTTTCCTTGTTTTGTGCAAACGACTGCATATTAATAATAATAATTTGTTGTACTTGACCGTGACTTGTAACGCCATTAAAAATGACGAAATCTACATGTGATAATTGCCATAAAGAATTTTCGGACACTAAAGACAAATATAAACTGAAATGTGCTGGTGACTGTAGGCGCGTTTTCTGTCTGACATGTACGGGCTTAGATAAAGCATGTGTAAAACTAATATCTGTGCAAAAAAACACCCAACTAAAATATTTCTGTATTCTCTGTGATTCACCAAATCTTAAATACCTACATGAGAAGGGAAAAAACCAAATACCACAAGATAACTTTGAAGCATTATGAGCTCAAATCAAAAAACTAACAGATGTAATACCGGCGATCACTGAACTGCATGATATTATCTAAAAAAGTGAAGAAAAATGGGAGCAAATTAACAAAAAATCGGATAAAATATATCAACTACTGCACACATTGGTTGAAGAAGGGTCAGGATCAATTACAAAAACTTTAAGAGAGATGAAACAAGACCTCTTTCTCTTAACGTCAACCTTTTTTGATAATAACGAAGGTCCGATTAACGTACAAATACACAACCCTGCCATTAAAACAGGTATCGATGGCATTTTGACGAACATGGACAACATCTCAAAAAAATTGTGTGAAGTGGACAATAAATTAAAAGCCCTTAACCCGGCTATAAACGCATCAAAAACGGCCAAAATATCACCTGAAAAACGTTTTTGTGTATTCGCAACAATAGCCGAATTATTTAATTTTAAAAATTTTGATCGATTTCGGTATTTTCGTTATATCACGCAAGCCATGGAATTTTTAAACAAAACAAGATCTGGTTTAAAATACACTCCTAAAAATCTAACTTTTGTCCCATTTAACCAACCTTGTATTTTTATTATTTACGGAGATAGCAACAGTGTCCCATGAAAAAGTGAAACACCCTGTATACATCCTCTCTTTTTAATGCGGCGATTGGACCATTGACAACTAATATACATCGGATTGGAAAACGTGAGAAGCGCGCGTAAAGTTCACCTAATTTTTGACACTTTAAAAATATGACATTTGACGTTGATGATTTACGATTTGTAAAAACTACAATTAATATACAAAAACCTGTTCTAAGGTTTTTACTAATTCGCAAATTCGCCTCGGATTGTTAAACATCGGTGTCTGCACGCGTAATTTACAAAAATCACGTTTCATAACATGACCTCAACAGTTTTCATGCGGGTTCTGTAAAGTAGTCTTACAATTAGTTTTATTTAATTTTCTGTTTGCTGCCAACTGTGAAAAGTACACCTTAGAAAGAGAGGTACATATTTCCATTTCATTCGATCAGCTCCACTCATTGTGTAGATAGGGTATGCGCAATATTATGTTTATTAGATATATGGTTTTCATTTATTGTCTCATAAAAATTGGTGGAGGCTCCGTAAAATGTTTGTATGATTCAACATTCAACGATACTAAACTAAATAGAATGCCTCATTCCCATAAGACTAAAGGATTAAAGGATACTAAACTAATAGGATGGTCCATTCCCATAAGACTAACGTATTACTTGGCTATAAGGAAGTGACGTCATTATTAGCGCGAAAATGTGTAAACCGATGTCTTATGCTAGCTCTACACTCTCGCCCGGCCGCTCGGACGAGTCACTCGACGAGTGTTGCTTAGATGAGTACTACCTTCCGTACTCTCGCTGGCACTCGCCGAGTGGCTCAAAGCTCATCATTCACAGAGGCAGATTTAACGGTGAGCGTGCGCCCTGGGCCCCGCAAACCCCAACTTTACACTTTTTTCTAATGACTAAGTTTGATTTCATATGCGCAATTTTATTAATTACGTACTAATTTACAATCGTCGGTAAAACCTGTAGTAGTCAACATTTAGTTAGTAATGTTGCTGCAGAGTTGTAGTAATGCTTCCAGATATTTTTTACTTCTGCAAAATTTGTTTGCTTTTTTCTCTGCATCAACGTTTAGAAGGAATATGTTATGCAATAAGATAAAGATTCTTGTACATTAAAGAAATTGTCAGATACAAGGTGGTATCGCTCCAAAAACACATGCAACGTTCAACTAGCAATAGTGAGAGGGAAAATGTGGATGGGTCACTCGCACTCGCTACTCGCCTCCTTTGACTCGACACCAAAATACCGACTCAGAGCGAAGCGCCGGCGAGTCGAGGCAAGCGGACACGAGCCGAACCAAGCGCACCCTCTACACCAGAGGTCGGCGAACCGGGGTAAATTACCCCAAATGGGGTAAAAATGAAATTCTTCGGGGTAATGAGGACTTAATAGACATAAATAAAATTAGATTAAAAAAAATCCTGTTGGTTTATAATGAAGATATTAATTTATTTTATCGCATTTATTTTATACTTTTTATATTTATAATTGTATTTTCCGTATAAAAAAAGTCAATAAACCTTTTGAATTTAAATAATCTATGATTTTCTTCCTTTCAAATCAAGGGGGTAACGTCGGCGTAAATAAATATATTTTGGGGTAATAGTTAAAAAAGTTCCCAGACTCCTGCTTGGGCAGACTCGGGTTCACTCGGCGAGAGTGTAGAGCTACCATTAGATTTGATGTTGAATGACAAGTTCCTGCTAGATGACATTGATTATAGGTCACTAGAAATATTTTTTTTTGTTAAATATGTTCTTGTTAATTTCATTGCCTAATAAGATAAGGTTTCTTAAAAACCAAATGGTTCGATTTACATAAACCTGAACGTTTATACATGTTTGACAGATGAATATGACACATCTGTCACTTTATGAATAACATTTGTACGACGTCATAGGTGACGTCATTAATATCACTCCTTCGTCATTGATATGTTTACGATATTTATCGTAGGGCCGTTATTATAAACGCCAGTTAAATCGTCGAATAGCTAACCTTCAACTAAATTTACTTGGCGAGTAAATTTATTCCCGCTATTATGGGTCAATATAAACAGATGAATCTTCCTTAGGTGTAAACACATTTTACTGTGGTTACCTTTGTTAATAACAATCATAATCTCAATAGCAACAATGGTAACCACAGTAAAATCTGTTTACACCTAAGGAAGATTCATCTGTTTAGATTGACCCATAAACAAAAAATGCCGAATAAATAGTAAACCATGAAATAACTGACTAAAGTGATAAATAAACAAACAAAACCTCATAAATTCATAAATCATATGTAGGTATATGCGATATTCTTGATTACTTGTTACTTAGCTTTAATAATAATTATTATGTCACATTTACCAAACAGTTGACATAAAAAAGTAGAGTTATGTTTATTCGACAGTTAAAATATAAATGGTTTATCAGAGGTTAGTTAATTGCGGGGATTTACTTGACAAGTAAATTTAATTGACGTTTATAATACTCAAAATAGCTATTTATTCGGGAAGTAAATTTTACTCCACGAGTGAACTACTTATTCGTCGTTTATAATAACGGCCCAGTCATCCTATTAGTTTAGTATACTTGCATAAGACTAATATATCGGGTGATCGAAAATGACTGATGCCAGTGAAGGTCACAGAAAACGAAAATAATACTACGCCACTGATATCCTAGTTTTACACTGAGATACCAACAAAAACATGGTTATTTTATTTTCGGCCTGAAGTTAGCGGGCATCAATCATTGTTGATCACCCGATATTACTGAGCTATCCGAAAGTGACATCACTAATATCGCCAAAATGTTTAAACCGATGTCTTAGATTTTATATTGATCCAAGTTCCAAAGTGAAGTTAGATGACATTAATTGAATAGCTCACCAGAAAAAAAAAATGTCTGTTAAATGCGTTCTTGTTAATTTAATTTTCAAAAAAAAAAAGTTTCTGTTTGTAGTTTAATTGTATACTGTTGGTGGTTGCAGTACCACTAACATTAGGTGTAAATGTGCATCCACACCAAGCGCGCCGAACCGCGCAATACGTTCGCGAACCTTGCAGTTCGTGCTATTTGGACGGCAAACTGTGTACATTTTACGTCCAAATCAAACGAGCATAAACGTTTTGCGCTTTCGCGCGGAGCGGCGCAGCTCGGCGCGCTTGGAATGGACGCCCCTTTAGGGACAGTTTTGACGCATGCAAGCTATAGAGTCAGTATCTCGTACTCTAAAGATGGTTACATCTTACATCTATCAGGTGATCGAAAATGACTGATGCCAAGGGTGTTAAGAACTTTATTCGAACGGTTGGTAACCCATAGGGGAAAACCAGTGGCGTAGGAAAACCACACACAAAATGACAGGTCAACCTGAACGTCACAGAAAACGAAAATAATCCTACGCCACTGATACCCTAGTTTTACACTGAGATAGGTACCAACTAAAACTTGGTTATTTTATTTTCGGTCTGAAGTTAGTGGGCATCAATCATTGTTGATCAGCCGATAGTAAGTAACGAATCACGAATATCGAATAAAGATCAGGGCTCGAAACCGAAAAAAATTTTGGTTAACGGTTAACCGAAATGGAGAACTTAATTTTTATAACGGTTTTTGTTGAAAAACCGATTTTATTCATAAAAAACCGGTTTAGTGTAAAAAACCGATTTAAATTATAAACCGGTTAAGAAACCGGTTAAATTAACCGGTTTTTAAAATTATTTACATCAGGAATGCAAAGTATGAAAAGATATTATTTATTTATAATTTTATAATAAATGTACAATCAAGAATTCAGTAATGATTTTTCGTAAACTAATCGCATTTACTACAGATTTTGTATTTTTCATCGTAATTTTTATTAAAAAAAGATGGTAAAAAACCGGTTTTTTATTATTTTGGTTAAAGGTTACCGTTTTTTTGCCTTTAAAAATAACGGTTTCGGTATCGGTTAAAAATCACTTTTTCTGACAAAAAATAACGGTTAACCGTTTTTTTTTTAAACCGGTTTCATGCCCTGATAAAGATATTAAGTCACATTATACAGTCCATTATAAATAGTTTAATTAACGAACCAGTGCAAACCCAAAACAATTTCTTATTAACCAAATTAACGTAAACCTAAACGTTTTATATACAGGGTGCACCACGACCCTGAGATTCTTCGATAGCTCCTTTATTAATGAAAATATCAAAAAATGTTTAATACAAATATTGTGCGAACCTATTTTCTACATAACCTAAAATTATTTTCAAATATACAGGGTGTTTCGTTTGACCGGCACATATAAAAATTTAATTTTTTTAAATAGAACACCCTGTATATTTTTACATTTTTGGATTCCTCTTAAAATTTACTTTAAAAAATGTATGAGGTTATATGGGTCTTAAGTCAACAGTTTTCGTAAAATTTACATTTTTATGAAATTTTTGAGCAATACAGCACTTTCAATTTTTTTTAACATTAAAGTTATTTAAAAAACCGGTAAAATTTCGTTTAAAATTAAGATTGACAATAGATTAATTAACACTTTGCGCTAGCTACATTTTAAAAATATTATACAGGGTGTTTTTTACGCTTGGTCAAACTTGTGAAACTTTAAACATCAATAAGTCATTTTTCTTAAATGCAACACACTGTATATTTTTACATTTTCTTGTAGAGAATTTAATTGTCTTTCGAAATTATTAAGCATGTTTTTTGCCTAAAGTTAATATTTTTCGATTTTTATTAGTATTACTAAGGCAATTAAAATATTTTAAAGTCGGCCATGGACGTAAGTCGTAATTTTTCAAAGAATTTTTAAACAAAAGAATAAAAAGAGCTGCAACTTTAATTTTAGTCCAATAACGTACCCCTTTTCCCCGAAATCTATCGTATAAATTGTTTTAAATTATATCCTTGTTCATGTTCTACGCACAGCCGTAGATGTTGTCTCAAAGACTCTAGCACTCTTAATAACATTTCGGGGGTTATAGGTACCATTAAAAGCAACACAGCAAGTAATGCAGTTGCCGAACATAGAATATCGTAATAGATGGATAGGGCGAGGTAGACCAATCTCCTGGCCACCTAGGTCACCTGATCTTACCCCTATAGATTTATTTTTGTGGGGACCCATAAAATAGGTGTATCAAGACCCCCCAACAACTGCTGAAGATGTGCAGAACAGGATTCGTGTTGCTTTTAATGGTACCTATAACCCCCGAAATGTTATAAAGGGAGCTAGAGTCTTTCAGACAAGGTCTACGGCTGTGCGTAGAACAAGGACATAATCTTGAACAATTTATACGATAAATTTCGGGAAAAAGGGTTACATTTTTAGCCTAAAATTAAAGTAAATTCTTTGAAAAATTACGACTTACGTCCATGGCCGACTTTAAAATATTTTAATTGCCTTAGTAATACTAATAATAATCGAAAAATATTAACTTTAGGCAAAAAAACATGCTTAATAATTTCGAAAGACAATTAAATTCTCTACAAGAAAATGTAAAAATATACAGGGTGTTGCATTTAAGAAAAATGACTTATTGATGTTTAAAGTTTCACAAGTTTGACCAAGAGTAAAAAACACCCTGTATAATATTTTTAAAATGTAGCTAGCGCAAAGTGTTAATTAATCTATTGTCAATCTCAATTTTAAACGAAATTTTACCGGTTTTTTAAATAACTTTAATGTTAAAAAAAATTGAAAGTGCTGTATTGCTAAAACATTTCATAAAAATGTAAATTTTACGAAAACTGTTGACTTAAGACCCATATAACCTCAAACATTTTTTAAAGTAAATTTTAAGAGGAATCCAAAAATGTAAAAATATACAGGGTGTTCTATTTAAAAAAATTAAATTTTTATATGTGCCGGTCAAACGAAACACCCTGTATATTTGAAAATAATTTTAGGTTATGTAGAAAATAGGTTCTCACAATATTTGTTTTAAACATTTTTTGATATTTTCATTAATAAAGGAGCTATCGAAGAATCTCAGGGTCGTGGTGCACCCTGTATGTATGACATATGACACATTTGTGCCTTTATAAATAACATTTGTATGACGTCATACGTGACGTCACAACTGACGTAATTAATAACACTCTTTCGTCGATATGTTTACGAATTTCGTGGAATGGGCCATCCTTCTCTTAGTTTAGTATGCTTAGATATGATAAGGGTTCCGCAATTTCGAAAAAGTTTGGGAGCCCCTGAATGTCATTCACAAGTACAATATAGCCTCACTTTTGCTTCGCGCGTACTTTAATATTTCATGTGTAGGTTCAGGTGTGTGTTCCGCTCGCACGCCAGACTGCTAGAGAGGGGTTGACCCCTTTAGTCGTAAGAGGTACAAGGATAATGGGTAAGGATGTGGATAGTCAAGGATGGGCAAGGATAAGTGGAAGTACTGCCACAGCATTTGCCTGAACAACCATAGAGGCAACCACCTGAAACCTCTACAGTCTATATCTATATCTACAATAACAGTCGGTCCTGGTAATCGAACCCACGACCTCCAGATTACAAGTTAGATTGTAAACACAACCAGCCCCCGAGCTCGGTGATATTTCATAGTACTTTCACAGCATATGTGCATTTAAAGCATATTTGGAGATTAAACAAATACCTATATCAGCTTAATTGACTCGAGGCTACTCGGCAAAATTTATGGGATTAACTCCGCCCTCTACACCACGACACAATTTGTTAGTTACTCACTGGTTCGATTAAAATAAAATAACAACTGCATCGTATTAAAAGAATATGTATTACTATTGTGTTGACATTTATAGGCAAACATAAAAATTTGCTATGAAATGAATGTATTACTATTATGAATTTAAATGTTTTCGCTTATTTTTACAGCTGACGATGAAACACTAGCGGTAGAGTATTTAAACAAAGTTAGAAAATCATCAATGGGTAAGATGTGGAATGCTGCTAAAATAATTGGCCACAAGGAAGACATTATATTCGTTGAAACAAATAGGTTATTGTACAAGACGTTACTTAAAAGTGCCAAGATAATGAAACCAGATAATCCTCTCGCAGCAGCAAAACTATGCGCAGTAGCTGGAAAGCGGGCAATCGATGGTAATAAATTATTTAGATATGTTTGTATAACAAAGTCGCTTTTAATTTTTTTTTTCCGTAAATAATAATCAGAAAAAAACACCTTGTAAATTAATACTTATCTATCTTTAAGAAAAATCAAGCGACACAAGGATTTGTTTTTTGCAGGGTTTTAGTCAAGGGCGATACAATTTTGTTTTGAATTGAAATAACCAATAACAGACCATTTCCCAAACGTCAATAATAAGTTTTAAATAATTTTCTTATGTTTCTTATGTTTTCTCTGTTTTCCTTTAAGCGAGATATTTAACATTTTTGAAAATTTCCAAAAATCGGTTTTTCGTTATATTTCGCTAATTAAAAAAGATATTAAATAGGAGTATCTGTTTACGACAATGCATTTCTCTCAACAGAAGAAATCGAGACTATGTACTTAGTTTTTTTCTATCTCTGATAATAACCGATATACCCTGATGTGCATCGAAAATAGGCCCATGGGGATCTTGCTTAAATTTAAAATATACGTAGATATTTGAGCAACAAGCACAAAAAGTAGCAAAAAGTTGCACATAGCAAAGCTTAATCTGCAGCGGTATTAAGATTGTCTTTTTTAATGCATGAGTAATTTAACATAGGCAAAAAATAAAATTTTTGCTTTTTTAAATTTTGTTCAATTTCATGTTTTTTTTCTTAAAATGATAATCTAAATTTGTGCGCTCGTGATTATTTGATTTAAAAAAAATATATCGTTTTGGTTTTTCAGGGTAGGTACATCTCGTGAATTTTATATTTTCTTATGAATGCCATATTAGATATTTACTTTATTCACTGCATTTGTTTTTTTTTAATGAAATGTCATTTGTAGAAAAGAAATGAAAATATTTACCTACACCAACACAAATCCTTTTTTGGGCAAATTAAAATTGCCATAAATTAAAGTATTGTTGATAAATAAATTACTTTCATTTTGTTCATTTAAAAAAAGCTCCCGTAAGTAAATTATTAAAAAAGTTATTTTTGCTTTTGTAGGTAAATATATTTAATATAAAGTAATACATCATTGTAAGAAGGAAAGTAAATGCTATCGATTTGTATTATAATCTAATATGGCGTCCATAAAAAAATCAAAAATTGATGGTTATTTCTTCGTATCTAACCATATAATCAAATATCTGATATCGCCAATTTATTTGCTCTATAAGTATAAGTTATTATGCTGCACAAAAATTGTACTCTATTTTTTATTTTATAGGTAACAAAATTTCACTATTTTTTTTGCTTTTTTTAAGGTTTTTTTTTAAACATCCTAGATAGTGCACATTCTATTCTAAAAGAACAATATGTAGCACTTTTTGATACTGTTTGATACTGAATTTGACCACTATTACACTATCACACTATTGTTTGCACTATCTTCGTTGGGACAGGTCCAGCACATCGAGCCGCTTTAATCTCCTGACGCGAGGGACGGTGAGGTGAGAAAGTCAGTTGCTAATGTGTTGGGGTGCTCTCTGAATCGAACTTGGTAACGTGTGCTCCTGGCTTTAATTTCCTCGTTGACGGTTGGTATGTCAAGATCACGATGTATGATGTTGTTTGGAACATACCAAGGAGCATCGCAAAAGGTTCGTAATGTTTTAGACTGAAAACGTTGGATTTTTAGGATGTTGGAGTCGCTAGCTGAGCCCCACAGCTGAATGCCGTAGGTCCATACAGGCTTGATGATGGCCTTATATAGAAGTAGTTTGTTTTCTGTCTAGTTGCGAGCTTCTGTTCAATAGCCAGTTCATTTTCCGGAAGATGAGTCCGACTTGTAGGCCTTTTTGCCAGATGTGCTTTCCCCAAGTCAAGCGCCTATCTAGATGTATCCCTAGGTATTTAACATCCTCTTTCTGAGGAAGGGGAACATTGTTCAGTGTAACTTGTGGACACGTATCCTTTCTCAGGCTAAAGGTGATGTGGGTGGATTTGGTACTATTGGCCTTAATACGCCACATTTTCAGCCATGTTGCCACTTCACTGAGGTACCGCTGCAGGTACTCAGAGGTAACTTTCGAATCCCTGCTTGAGGCCATTATTGCCTTGTCATCGGCGAAGGTGGCTATGTCAGTGTTGTTGGTGGTTGGCAGGTCAGCAGTGTAAATAGTGTATAGCAATGGGCCGAGTACGCTGCCCTGTGCTACTCCAGATTTTATGGGCACAAGAGGGGTGTATAGGCTTCACCATACTTGACTAGGAAATGTCTATCTAGTAGGTAGGATGTTAGGACTTGGCAATATGGGTGCGGTAAATTGATTGTAATCTTATAGATTAGGCCTGCATGCCACACCCTATCAAAAGCATGTGATATGTCAAGAAAAGCTGCTGAACAGTACCTCTTGTTTTCTAGATCTTCTTTAATTTTACTTACGACTGTGCACTTGCTCGATGGTTGAATGCTGCTGACGAAAGCCGAATTGGTGATTTGGGATTATCGACTTAAAGTTGCTAAGAGCGGTTTGATACTTTTCAAAAGGAGTTTTTCAAAAACCTGACGAGACAGGCAGGAGACTGATCGGTCGATAAGAGGATGCTTCCGTTGGGTCCTTTCCAGGTTTAGGAATAACAATTTGTGCTACCTTCCAGGATAATGGAAAGTACCTACCCCAGTCTCAGTATCGAGTTGAAAATTTGCGTGATTAATCTCATGCCTTCTGATGGAAGTTCTTTTAGGACACGTCCTGTTATTAAGTCATACCCTGGCGCCTTGTTTGGGCTGGGGTTATTGGCGATCGTTGATCTGACTTCTTTTATCTTAAAGGGTTTGATGGGCTGTTCAATTTGATACGGGGAATTTAGGACAAGATGGATAGCTTCTTCCTCTGCAGGATAAACTTCCATGGGGTAAGGTTGAAATACGGGGCCAAGATGTTCTGCAAATCTCTTTGCTTTGTCGTCATCCGTTCTGGCCCAGTTTCCATCTTGTGTTCTAATAGGTGATTGAGTACCTAGTTTGCGGATTCTTGGTTAGCTTTTTCGTGGCCTTCCATAGTGAGTAGTTGGATCCTTTCGTGGGTGACAGCGCTTTTAGGTACCTCTTAATGCCTTGACTTTTATATTGATCTAGTAGCCTTTTCAATTGGTTAGTAATTTTATTTAATTTTGTTTTGTCACCCGGTGCATGTGTGATCTGCCACCGTTTTCTTGATATTCGTTTTTCTCTACGTTTTTCTACAATGTTTACTGGGTAAACACTTTGCTCGGTATTCGTTTTCCTTATGGGTGTTGCATTCCATGCAGCTTGTTGTATGGCGTTAGTTAGGTGTTCGGTCTCTTCATCGATCTCCTCAGTTGTTTTTAAGGGTAAATTTAGATTAAGTAGACTTATTTACATGTCACGGAAAAGCATTCCAGGCAATGATCTTGTTTGATGTAATGAGGGTGTAGTTTTTCTGTTCACTTGGGTGTCCAATGTAACCAAAAGTGGAGAGTGGTCTGAGAATAGCTCTAGACAGGATTCTATTTTTAAATAGTTCCGTGCAATACCATTTGTGACGCAGAAGTCGATCACATCCGGTACTTTATGTCTATCGGTAGGCCAATAAGTTGGCTGCCCGGTAGAGAGTTGTTTTAGATTGTTGCGTATGATCGCTTGGTACAGCTGTCTGCCTCGTGGCATTATCAGTGTACAGCCCCAGTAGAAGTGTTTAGCATTGAAGTCTCCTGCGCATATAAATCTGTGTCCAAGTGTTTTAAAGAATATCTCGAAGTCTTCTTTTTTAAGGGACAGATTAGGAGGGCAGTATACTGCTGAAAGGATTAGCTTACCATGCAGTCTTCTTTTGACACAGATGTGGCTTGAAGATATCGCTGGCTACATTTAGGAATTTCATTACGTCTTATATTATCTTTGATGATAATGGCAGTACCTCCTGGAGCCTTGCCATCTGGGTGTTTAGTGTCATAGATGGTATATCTTGGGATTTTGAGATAACTTTTATCAGTATAGTGTGTTTCAGCTACCAACATTACGTCTATATTTTGATCAATCAGGAAGATTTTAATTTCTTAGCCATGTTGGATTAGGCCGTTCGCGTTCCATACAGCAAGACGCAGTGTGGAACTCATTAACGCATCTTAGAGATTAAAGAAGTATCCATTCTCTCCATTAATTTGGTCATCATAGATTCAAGATTACTATCTGGTGGCTGATGGGCGAGATTTGTATGATTCGACTGCAGAATTTTTGCTTCTTGGCTATTTAGTCTTGTGATTTTTGCGTAAGATAATTCAGGCTGCGAGGGTTGACTAGGAAGTGTACTTACTTGTGGTTTGAGGAATGACTGTCTTTCTCTTAGTGGCGGAAATTTTTTCTTTTGGAGTTCTTTGTAAATTAGACACCCTTTATAATTAGCCGGATGATTGCCTTCGCAGTTAATGCATTTTACATCTTTACTTTTTTCTTTGCGCTTGCACTGGTTGGTGGGGTGAGCCGGTGAGCGCCAGCACATTTGACGCATCTTGGATTATGGTAGAAGAATTTCTTTGTGTGGTCATATCTTTGGCAGTTCAGACATTGGGGTATTTCTCTTTTGGGGTGTGGCGGTTCAAATTTTACTATAGATCTCATAAGGTATTCGACGTTGTATTTTTCTTTGTTGTTGATTTTTGGTTTTAGCTCTATGAAGAAGAGTGGTAAATGTTTTTTGTTTATTCTATCTCGGATATTATTAATGTTAACTACAGTATATTGTAGTTTTTCTATTTTGTTTTTTTATTCAGTTTGGTCAGTTGTTGGATGCATATTTCTTAGGACAACTTTAAATGATCTATATTGCTTTAATTGATATGTATGTAATTGCGTGTTTTTTTGAGTCAACGCTTTGATAATAGCTGTGTAGCTGTTTGTTGATTTGGGTTGTATTTTTATTTGATCATTGTTTAGTGCTTTTAGAATATACTCATCTTTAGCTGTTTCTAATAAAAGTTCGGCAAGGGGCTGTATGTATTGGACCCCGGCAACAAAAATCGGTGGTGGTTTGGGAGTCTGTTTGGTTTGTGTGTTATCGATGTTATTATTATCTTCGTTATTTCTCAGTGTTTCAAATCTATTACTTGTGTCTGCCGGGTAGTAAAGACAGCTTTTTTAAGGTAACTATGCATTTTTTAAAACATCTTTATCTTGCTGCGCATTAAGCTTTATTGTATGTAACTTTCTGCTAATTTTACCTAATCTGCGTAAGTCTTTTATATTAAGCGAGATGTCCATGGTGCCTGAAGTAGGTGGTACCTACAACCAGTTTGCTCTTTTCTCTTAAAAGATAAACATTTATGTATAAAGGTACAATTTCTGAACTATTTTTTTGTTGCAAATATTAGAAAATCTTTGTAACAGTTTTCTCAAAAAACAAGTCAAAATCAATAACAGATCCATAGACCACACAAAACCCCTGCGCAAAGATGAACCTAAAGACAGATTGTTTTTTGTTTTAAAGATTAAATAAAAAAATTTTGATGGATATGCGATTACTTGATAAGTGTCAAAAATTTTATTTTTTACTCAAGCTTATATGGAATAATTACAGTCTACTGATCCTTGACATTGAACTCAAAAAAAAAAATACTAAAAAATTTCAACCGCCCTAAAGATAGGAATTTTCTAAATCTGACTTATCTAAAACTACAATTGTGCAATTTTGCAAAATGTTGGAAAGCTTTTTTTTTGTAAGTTTCGATAATATTTTTATGCCGTTTTATGCAGATTTTTCGCCAATTTTATAATATATATAGTATGCTGAACCTATTTCTTAAAACTTAGGGAGATAATACTGCTTCATGACAGCGGTGCGCAACCCATGGATAGCGTAATTATTGTCGCAAAATTTTTAAGAAATTATTATTTTATTGTTACTATTCTTAACACTGTAAGGGTTTCAGTTTAATTTTAAATTTGGCGCCATGCATGTTAGGTAGGATAGATAGGGTGGCTACCCTGATCTAAAGTTAAGGTGGTAGTAGTAAAAATGTAAGAAGTACTTGTAACACGTTCCCGGCCAGACCGCCTCCAATATATTATTTATTTTATGTTTATAGTTTTATTAGATACGACCTACAACACTTATAATAGAAATGATAAACAATAAAAATAAAATAATAAAAAATAAGGGGTTGCGTCAAATTTTCGTCGAGAGAGGGAGTCGCAAGTGCCCTATGAAACATCGCGTGCGTGGGAGTTTCAAAAATTAACAGCATATTGAGTATTTTAAGATGTACAATTCCATAGGAGATACAAATGATATGTCATTTTATACATGATCACCCTTCATTTCAATGCACCAATATTCCATCAGAAATTAAATGCACTGTTTTTTTTTTTATCTCGTCGCAAATCTTCTTTCTCTTAAGCAAATCAGGGGTAGCCATCAGATCTAAAATCTTCGACATTTGTCAAGATTTGCAGCGGGTGTGAGGGAGTGCGTTATTATGAGAAGGAAGAACGCCTTTAAACAAAAGTCCACTGCGACGACTCCTTTTTGCTGTTCACTTTTTCGCCCTTTTTCTGATAGTGCTTCGAAATAAAGCCATTCATATTCCAGAAAAAAGTGAACAGAACCTTTAAACAGAAAGTTGAGACCTGGAATTCTTTTTGACTGAAGAATTATGTGTGTCGCTATTCTGAAGACTGTCTCTTGTTTTTGGGCTCATAATGGTGCACCCAGGTCGTTCCTGGTGACGATGTGTGCCAGTAAGTGTTCTTCTAGGTCGTTACAGCGCACCAAAAAGGCTGTGGAAGCCTGGCACGAATCATCTTGTGCTCATCAGACAACACCCTAGCCTAGGCAGACAACGTGCAATACTTGAGAACCTCCTTGACAATATTACATGCGGATCCGATACTGACATTCAATTTCATGGCCACAACTTCTAAAGAAATGCGGCCCTTTTTCGGAGTAATGACGTCAGCACTCTTCTCTCGCCGACGCAGGTATTTCCATACAGTTGCAACATTCTTCTATGAAATTCACAAGGTTTCATACCGTCCGACCTCAAAAATTTGACTGCTCGCTGCACGTCTACTGTGCAAACAGCGAATGAGCCGGCTTCGTGTATATGCTGCCCTTCCGATTAAACACGCCATGCCATTCATTGGGCAGTGTTAACCCATTCTCTAAAAATGTATCTTCCCTACGCACAAGATTGAAGTACCTGGGTGTTCGTTTTATGAATTACTGTCAACTTGATGTCACTTATTGGGACACCTTCATATTTTGTACAAAATATAAATTATTTTAGCTTGTAATCGCAAGGGAGAAGCAGATGCTCTAGTGTTGCAAGGTTTATGCCATATGGACGCAGACCATCCTACAGTAGCCTTAACTTTATTCATGAAAGCGTTGGGAATTCAGTCAAAAGCAGAAAACAATCGTAAAATTTGTGATGCACAATTATACATTGCATTAGCACATACCAGGTATTTTTTGCAAACAAAATTTTTTAAGCAATTATTATAAGTAATGTTTCAGAATGGGCAACTTCGAAGAAACAATAACGCTTTTAAAATCCGTTTTGGAGTTCGTACAGGAAAATGACTGGAAGTTATATATAGCAGATACATTGAGATATTTGGGCGAATGTTATCTGTTGAAAAACGAGCCAGCGATATCCACGCCCCTTATAAATCAAGCGCTTGATATATATGTTACACTTGAAGAAAAACAAAAAACACAGCAATGTACAATCTTTTCTGCAATTTCAACAGGTACCTTTTTGTAATTAAAGATTTATTGAGTGTGCTTTGCATATAAGTTTGTCCCTTTTTATTATAAAACAGACAGGGTGGTACGGATGGAATAACAAAAGTAAACGACGGTCTAAAGCCCATTAAGACCGAGCTTGGTGGCTGGTTGGTAATTCAACCTAACTTGTAATCGGGAGGTCGTGAATTCGAATCCCACGGCCGTCTGTCATCGTAGAGGTTTCAGGTGGTTCCCTCTACCTACTATAGGCAAATGCTGTGACAGTACTTCCACCGGACGCTAATGGCCAAAGTAGTTGAAGCGTCCTTAAGCCAACAATTTAGAAAAAAAAAAAAAGCCCATTAAGCAAACGAGTCGCCATATTTCATATCCTAATAGTGTGACGTCATTAGTCGCGCGATAAGTCGCTGTCTAAACATGAGAGCAGATTATGTTGACTGCATGGACTTTTATCCCAACTACTCGCGCCACTTCTTATCTCATAAGTGTCCTCTTCTTGTTGTGGTCAAATGGCCAAGAAGTATTTGATGTCAACTGGAAGATTTTTCAATAGTGCTCAGTTTTCCATACAAGGCTTGATCAAACCTAAATGTGATATTCTGAAGGAATTGACGCCCCTTTTGAGCTGCATCTTTCAAATGACAGAATATGTCCATTCACGCTTGCAATGTTGAAGAGTTGAAAAATTACACTCAACGGCCACCTCCTAGACAGAATAATTGAAAAAAAAATGGTCGACAGTATCTACCCCTCCTTTGCTAGAATTTTATTAAGGAACTACTTCACTTTAGCGAACTTTGTCGGAAATTGATAAAATTTTGTGGGTTAATAAAACTAGACATGCTGAACACAAATATGTTAAAATTACTTGGCGGTCTCATTTAATAAGCGTAAAAATTCATTATAAAAGTTCCGTTTGACAGGTTAGGTTATTTTAATTCAAATTTTGTCATATTAAAATAGCTAAAATATCTTTGTAAAGTGTATTAAATATGATTATAAGGCATATGTAAAGCTGTAGTTGTATTAATTTTGCTTTAAAATAAGCTATAAATAACTTAAATCTTATAACATACCCAAGTTCATAACTGTCATTTTTTTGACGTCTTGATTTACGTGAAGAGGTCACAGAACATACACAAGCGAAGAGGTTCCTATCTAATATCTATCTATCTATCTATCTATATATTATTTTGGTTCCAGTGCCAATTGAAGCATCATTGTGCATAATTGAGAGTAGGATCACTGACTTGTTCTTTTCAGGCGTAAAAGAGACCAAGATGACTTACTTTTAAAAGCCAAACATAGACGGATTGACTTGTATCTGTTTGTTTAACAAAAGTTCAATTGAAATTTATTTTTTGTTAGCTGCATTAGTATTAATTTATCGCTTCCGTTAACAACTTTCTTCTTTAAATTAATTTTCTTCCTTCACTATAGCCCTAATTTGATCATCATTAAGAAACAGATTCATTTTGCAAACAAGGGAAAAATTATAAACAACATTATAAAACACAAGGACAATGTATGCAACGAATTATTAATCCGTAAATACCCGCGCGGCGTACCAAATGTACCGGATGCTGCCGGTAGATTTAAGTAAAAAGATGTTGTGACAAAAGTAACAGATTGGTGTACAAAATACACCAGCGCGGGTAGTTAAGGGTAAAACTACACGGTCATGCGCAAAGTAGGCATTAGCACACACCTTATGGAGCATATATGTACCAGGGATGGAATAACGTTTTAAATCGTTACGTTATTGTATAACGTTATTTATTATTTGTTTTCGTTACATAACGTTATAAATAACGTTAAAAAAATTCATTGTTATGTCATATAACGTTACATAAATTATGATATACAGGGTGTTTCTTAAATAATGCGAAAAAATTCGGAAGGTGATTCCTTATTGAAAATAAAGTGGGGTCTTTAATATAACATTTTTTTCTTAGACGTCTCCTTTCGGAGTTACACCCCCCTAAAGGGGAGCGATAAAATTAAGTTTTTATTTTATTTCTCAAATTTAGATAAATATAGGAGAATGATATTTGATTGATGTTTTATACTTATTAAAAGGTTTCCCATAGTATTACTTTCAATCATCTTCCACCTTCGTAGGGGGCTGATAAGTGCGACCCCTGTTGGTTTTTTAATCAGAACTTTTTGGTGAGTTGAACAAGAACAGTTAAAGAATAAAAAAAACTTCTAAATAAATCAAGTTTTTAAAGAAAATTTAAAATTGCTAGATTTCAACCCACCAAAAAGTCCTGATAAGAAAACCAACAGGAGTCGCACTTTTCAGTCCCCTGTGAAGGTGGGAGATGATTAAAAATATTACTATGGGAAACCTTTTTATAAGTATAAATCTCCCACATTTATCCAAATTTGGGAAACAAAATACAAACCCAATTTTACCGATCCCCTTTAGGGGGGTGTAACTCCAAAAGGAGACCCTAAAGAAAAAAAAATATGAAAGACCCCTCTTAATTTTCGATTAAGTATCACCCACGAATTTTTTCGCATTATTTAAGAAACATGCTGTATAAAAATAATTTTTATTTGTAACTCTGAAATTATTTTTGGGGTCTGTAAATGTAAATTTAAAAAATAGTACCTACAAAATTACGTTGAGGTTGAGATATTTTATTTTAATTTTAATTTCTAACATACAAACAAAATATTGTATCTTCTGAAAATAAAAAGATCGCTATATAAAAATTTAATTTATAGAGAATAACGATACAAAATAACTTTTAACAAAACGTTATCGGTTATTATAACGTTATAAAAATATCGTTACGTTATTGTATAAAAAATTATAGTTGAATCGTTATTATAACGTTATCGGGTATCGTTACGTTACGTTTTCCATCCCTGATATGTACAGTGTATACTAGGGTTATTTTAGGTAACAGAGTATGATGGCCAAGTACGCAACGCAGCCACAAGTCCTCCAATTTCCTAATAGCGGTGTTGAGGCCATATGAACTACCCCGTACCACAATAGTTCGGGTGCGGTGCCCACAGACCACAGAGTGTGCAATGAGACTTTGAACACGTAGCATGTCGGCACCGAGCTTTCACAAGCAACCATGTTTATTTGTATGATTGTATGTTTTCTGTAAATAAATAAGTTTAAACAACTTTGGTCCTTCGATTTGCCGCCCTCTCATCCACAAAAGGCGAGGACGTAACAAGTGGCAACGGGCTTATACGGGATATCTTTTAATAATTTAATTTTTAAACAAAATTTGAAAATAAAAACTAAATTTGCATGCAGAAATAGATGCAATATTAAGTAAAGCAACTAAAAATTAAGTAAAATGAAGTTTTAATAATTGTTATTAGCTATTAATGTTTAAAAAACACTTACGGAGCGCGTATTTCTACTGTAGGCATGCAACCCATTATACACGCCGTGACCATGGAAGAAGTTAAAACACTGCCATACGTGGACAAGTTTTTTGTTTGTACGATAGTTGCAACAATATATTGCTGCACTTACTTTTAAGGCTAAAAAACAAGATGTTATAATAAACAATTTTTTTATTTTTACGTTTACAAAAATATTGACGTTTATTTTATTATTAAAATAACGTGTTCAATTTGTCTGTGAAATATAATTTTTGTATCCACATTTACACAAGAATTTTTGGGTTAAATATTTCTATTCTCTATTTTACTTTCTAATAATTTTTAATAATTAAAGTTAAAATTTCAATAAATAAATTCGGACTGATTGACATAACAACATTCAAATTATCCAGGGCCAAGTCCACGCCCCCCCACCACATTTGAAATTTAACTTTTGTTTGAAAGTAGAATGTTATGCTAGTATTGTGCCAAACTGTGGCGATAAATGACATACACGTTATGTGATTTTTAAATTACTCTTACATGTATAAGGACATACAAGTTAAATTAAACAAAGGTTTGCTGGTTTTCAAACAGGTTTATTCCTTTAAAATTCTTTTTTAAAAAATCCTACATGTTTCGCCGAATATGGTTTTTCGGCATCCTCAGGGTTAAAATTTGTTTTATTGTTATTATACAAAATTATTCGATCGTACTAGAAACAGCTGTTTGACGGACGCGTTAGCAACCATAAAGTACTGCATTACCGGCCCTATCCTTAGCAACGGCCGTAAAAGTTACTTTTCATGCCGTTACTCTTAGCAACGGCCGAAAAAGTAACTTTTACTGCCGTTGCTAAGGAGAGGGCCGGTAATGCAGTACATACGCCGTCATCTGTCAGCAAACCAGACGCGGCCGAAAAAGTTACACTTTTTGGCCTTGATACATAAATAACTATTTTATATATTTGGTTTACAAAATAGTTTAACAAAGTAGTTAACATTGAGCAAAAATTTTGTTTAAAAAAATTAATTCTTAATTATACTAACATGTTTTTAAAATTGATGAAAATATGTTTTATAATGTTAAAATAGTAGACAAGTTGAAAATTGTTAAAAGTTGAAAAAATTATTGGTCCTAATCTTCTTCAATAATACAATATCAAAATTATTTAAGTTTCAATTCATCATTTTTCAAACTCAACAATTTTTTCAACTTTTAACAATTTTGCAACTAGTCTACTATTTTAACATTATAAAACATATATTCATCAATTTTAAAAACATGTTAGTATAATTAAGAATTAATTTTTTTAAACAAAATTTTTGCTCAATGATAACTACTTTGTTAAACTATTTTGTAAACCAAATATATAAAAAATAATTTTGTATAATAACAATAAAACAAATTTTAACCCTGAGGATGCCGAAAAAACATATTCGGCGAAACATGTAGGATTTTTTTAAAAAGAATTTTAAAGGAATAAACCTGTTTAAAAACCAGCAAACCTTTGTTTAATTTAACCTTATCAAGAAACATGAGAAACCAACGTTATCTATAAGGACATATAGTTATATCTGATTTTTTTAAATTTAATAGCTTTAGTTAATTAACAAATTAAATTAATGGCAGGTGAAGCCGCAATGCCAAAGTTTGTAGAACTGCTACTTGCAAGTGGAGTACCTGACGAAAAAGGACAAGAAGCTCTTTCAAAGTTAAATGATTGGAAAGACATTAGAAAAGTTCCGTGGGCTGAGGAGATACCTGAAGAAACGGAGTCATTAATAAGCACTGAACCTTCTGAAGAGGAAACTGTAATTGTTGAAGAAACAATAAAATCGCATACTTCTTCATCATCAGGATCATCGCCATCTCAGCTTTCTATGGTTGATTATGATGTTCAAATAGAAGCTTCTGGGCCGCCGGTTTCGTTTTTGGACTTAGTAAGAGTTGTTTCTTGTGTGATTATGTTTTTGTAACCAAATGCTGAAATTTAATATCTAGGGGCATGAGTTAATATTTAGAATTTATGAGATCCCCATATTTTTGACAACTGTTAGGAATGTTTAAAAAATACATTTGAATTGCGCCTGCTGAGATGAAAAATAACTAGAGAAAAATTTACACTTTCATTCTTATTGATGTGATGTGTGATGTGTAGTACAGGGTGGTCCAAATTCGATGGGATTGCATGGGTATCTCGGTTAATATTTAATAGAGAAACGGTTAAATTACCAAAAATGTACAGTTTATTGAGACAAACTCAGAACCGTTTTCAAAAACTATTTTATCAAGTCCGGCTTTTGAGTTATTAAATAAAAAGGTTTTTTTTTTTGTCACATTTATATATAATCTGTCATATCTCCGTTATTGTTGTAAATATTGAAAATATTTATGAAGATTATTTTTAGATATTTTTATGTTTAGTTTGATTATATTTCAAAAAAAAAATATTACGCTCGCCGTTCACAAGTTATGACACAAACTTACCCTTTATTGAAATGGGAGCGATAGTTGGCTATAACCTATTTAAATCCCTTATTTTTTTCTCATTCTAAATATATAAGGGTTGATGTATTTATTTTCAATAATACGCAAGTTAGGAAGGTTTTTTTTTTTTAAGAAAATCATAGCAGGCTGTGAAAACAAAAAAAAACAAGGTGTAAAACTTTTAAAACTCATGTGGTACAAGTTACCAAGGTTTTTAAATTTGTTGTTGAGATAAACATTTTAAATATTTGAACATAAGATAACAACAACATAGTTGGAATCAGCAGTAATGTAAAGGCTGTTTTATACTTTACTATTTTTTCGTTTAAGAAAATCGTATACGATTTTTAATACAAAAATTTCGTTCAAGAATTTAGCATGGAAAATATAAACCATTTACATTGTACTATTTTTTGGTACGAAAACTCCAATATATTTTGGTTACTTTTTAGTAACTTTTATCATATTTTGTTGGCACCTTGAGTAACCATGTCAAATGTTCAATTTGATCATAGAACAGAAAGCGAATCATTTTCAAATTTAACGTATATTTAACGCTTGTTACATTCTACATATTTATTCCTACAAAATAAATTGTGAGCGATTATAACGGTAATAAGTAGTATTTAACATCGTTTGATTGTTTCAGTTAACCTAACCCACAAATGACATGCGGTCAGATACAGTTACAGTAGAATACGCATGCGCCCATGCTAAAATTGGATGCATTTAGGGCTGCAGTAATTTCGTACGAATTTTTCGTTCCAAATTTTTAATTTCTGATTGACACCGTACTAGAAAATCGTATACGATTTTCTTGAACGAAAAAATAGTATAGTATAAAACAGACTTAAGGTTTGTTCCAACAGCGATTTGCAAGGTACAGTAAACGATCACGAGTTTGCGCAGTATCAATATCGCGTTCCAACACAGTCTCTGATAGTTCACCGGACGTTTAGTCGGCTGTTCCACCATCACAAAATTGATACATGAACTAGTCGGTGAACGATCAGAACAGTTCTTGAATGAGAGCGTGTACCAGCATTTGGATTTTTACACGCAAGCGCTGTTCATAACTAACGTGAGCTCAGCTACCTATTTACCGAGCTTGGTGGCTGGTTGGTAAAACAACCTAACTTGTAATCGGGAGGTCCCGGGTTCGATTCCCAGGGCCGACTGTCATTGTAGAGGTTTCAGGTGGTTTCCTCTATGGTTAAGGCAAATGCTGTGGCAGTACTTCCACCTATCCTTACCCATCCTAGACTATCCACATCCTTACCCTCTATCCTTGTACCTCTAACGACTGAAGAGGGGGTCAACCCCCCTATAGCAGTCTCCGCGCGAGTGGAAAAAACACGTGACCTTTGACCTTTGAGCTACCTATGCATCGCTTCCGAACCGCACTGAGTGCTAAATTCTTAAGGTGTTTACCCTAGCGATGCGCACATTTGTATGAACCCAGACGCAAATGTCATTTACAGATAGGCCAGTCGTAAAAGCGTTCCAACAACGGCTAATACTGTACAGTAAATTACAGGTTTGTTCCAACAGCGATTTGCACGGTACAGTAAACGATCAGGAGTTTGCGCAGTATCAATATCGCGTTCCAACACAGGCTCTGATAGTTCACCGGACGGTTTAGTCGGCTGTTCCAACATTACAAAATTGATACATGAACTAGTCAGTGAACTGTCAGAACAGTTCTTGTTTTTTTTTTTTTTTTTTACAGCCTACTATGATTTTCTTAAAAAACAAAACTAAATAACCTTCGTAACTTGCGTATTATTGAAAATAGATACATCAACCCTTATTATATTTGGAATGACAAAAAAGTAAGGAATTTAAATAGATCATAGCCAACTATCGCTCCCATTTAAAAAAAGGTAAGTTTGTGTCATAACTTTCAAACGGCGAGTGTAAATTTTTTATTTAGTGTAATCAAATTAAACATAAAAATATCTAAAAATATTCTTCATAAATATTTTTGATATTTACAACAATAACGAAGATATGACACATTAATATGACAAAAAAAACACCTTTTATTCAATAACTCGTAAACCGGAAATGATAAAATATTTTTGAAAACCGTTCTGAGTTTGTCTCAATAAACCACATTTTTGGTAATTTAACTGTTTCTTCATCCTAAATATTAACCGAGATACCCATGCAATCCCATCGAATTTGGACCACCCGGTACATTTAGTCGCCTCTGTTAATGAAAACCCGTTTTTTTTTAAATTTAATGCTTTTTTTGTTGGGCGTTATGACGCTTTTATTCCTAAACAATTTTTTCAATATACAGGGCGTTTGAAATTCGAGTTTAAGCATGGGAATCTCGCTTATTGCAATAGCTAAATGTAGGTCTAATTAGGCAAAGTTACTAAAGCCATTCCAAACAATTGAAACGGTATCCAAGAAAATTTAGAAAAACCAGAAAATACGAATTTTGAAAATATTTCGTAACAACTTTGAATTATAAAATATTACAAATATATAAAAACTTAAAAACCCTGTCGAAGCAACTTTTTAAGCCGAATCGGATGGTGTCGCTAATTTTTACTAGGTTGATTCGTTTTTGTTTTAGGACAACAACCTTAATTTTTTCTTATGGTAGCAACTTTTGCAATTTACACAGTCAAATAGAAATATTTTTTCTAAATTTATTGATGTATCACACATGGTATTTTACTTTTACATTTATTGTCAAATGTTTAAGATTGCGTTTAGGCCAACCACCACTATAAATCCGGCCGTTCGTTGTAGTTTGTCTTCACCATAACAACGAATACTACCTATTTGTAGCACATAATATTTATGAAAAAACTACATAATTATGTCTAGTGAAAATGCGACCAGCAACAAGTTTAAAAAGTACAGCAAAAATTTGCAAAAAATGAAGACCTAAAAAGTCTTTGATTTTTAAGCAAATGTACCTCACGGTGAAGTTGCAGGTACAATTTTTTTTTATTATCTCGTATTAAAGACTAGTAAAAAATTTAAAAAGTACAGCAAAGATTAACAGAACATGAGCAAAAAATTATGACGTAAACAGTTTTTGATTTTATAACACATGTACCTCACTGTGAAGTTGGAGGCACAAAACTTTTTTAAAGTTATCTCGTATTAGGGAACAGCAAAAAATTTAAACAGTATAGCAAAAATGAGCAAAGAATTATGGCATAAAAAGTTTTTGATTTGTGCTATTATGTACCTCCAACTTCACGGACTGTGATCGATAAGTGGATAGTAAAGTAGCCGGGATTTCAACTCTCCTTACTAGGGGTGGGCGATATATCGATATATGTATAGACAAATATCGATATAATTTTGATATCGATATCCGATATATCGATATAATTTCGATATCGATATTCTATATCGAAATTTGGATATCGCCCACCCCCCTCCTTACCACTATTACTGTAAGCGAGCAAGTAACTACCGAGACTGTTAACACGAGGTAACTTTACAGTCCGCTTGTACTAGCGGCCTGTAAACTAGCCTTGTGACAACACGATCGATATCCGACATTCCGATATATCGATAGTTTGAGAGCGAGAAGTTTTTTTTTTTGGTCACCAGTCTCTTTCTTCACATTTTTACTCACTATTTAGCTTCGCGCCGCTTTTATATCGAAATTTCGATATATCGCCATGTCGATATGTCTGTACCCACCTTAACACATTGACGGACAAAACGGCTACAGCCGTCAAACAGAATTCCAAATGCTGTGACACGACGGCTACAGCCGTCGTTTATTTAAATTGGTTTTGTGACAAAACGGCTGCAACATATTGTGCCACTATACGAATCACCACCAGAATCCTTGTGTCACCCTACATCAATTTGCGGGGGATTTATTTCGCAGATTACCATTTCAAAGCATATAACAAAAAATATCACTGTGCACAACACGAACCTAACCCAAATGTTGACTGTCCGTCAACGTGTTAAGGTGGGTACAGGCATGCAACAAAACATCGCATCGTAACACCGTCGCGTACAGATTGTTGTTGCGCGTTCAAGTTACTGTGTGCCGTGAATTGCATCGTATCAACACGTCGCCGCGTAACATCGCAGCAAACATTCTGGCGTCCCACCATTTTGGTATTACTTTTAGTAGTTGTGGACGGTTAGTTAATTATAGTGCAATATTTACTTAGATTTTTCGAAACACTGCGAAAAGATGGACATTGCTTTGATATTTGTTTATTATA
This sequence comes from Elmis aenea, assembly GCA_947652605.1. NCBI lineage: Eukaryota > Metazoa > Arthropoda > Insecta > Coleoptera > Elmidae > Elmis > Elmis aenea. The sequence goes on from OX393581.1 coordinate 34,840,488, forward strand.
AGATCAATGATCAACTGTCATCTCCTTCGTCCACTCCATTGCAAGGGTAGGTGCACAAATGAAAATAAACGTAAGTATGTTACGCAGACCTGTACCTACATACATAAAAAGCATGGTGCAACATCAGCGCGTAACATTCCTTTGATGTGACGCTGGAATACCGACAACCGATGGGACGCCACGATGTTACTATGTTGCGGTGTTACGATGTTACGAAGTGCGGTACAGACATGTTACGCGACGGTGTTACTATACGATGCAGCAACCAATTCATTATCATTTGGTGATAAGTAGCTCCAGTTACTGTATTCCCTTCAAAGAAAAAGGGACCGTACACCTTCAAGTGGGATATAGCACAAAACACATTCACTTTTGAAGAATCTCGTACATGTTTAACTGCCTCCCGGGGATGCTCAGTCCCCCATATTCGGACGTTTTGTTTATTTACTTTTCCGCTTAGGTGAAAAGTTGACTCGTCACTGAAAATTATCTGCTCGCAAAAATTATCATCTTCTTCATTACGTTGCAGCATTTCTGAACAGAAATCTAGACGTTTAATCTTGTCATCTTCACGCAGATGTTGTAGTATCTGCAATTTGTAAGGCGTCATTTTCAGTCGTTTCCTTAAAATTTTCCACACAGTTTGTTGGGGAACTTGTAATTCCGAACTCGCACGTGTTGTTGATTTTTTGGACTTCGTTGATAAACAGCACGAACACGTTCGACAGTTTCTTCTGCCACACGAGGTCTTCCCGAACTTTTACCCTTACATAAACACCCTGTCGTTTCAAATTTATTGCACCAATCATAAATTGACTGTCTAGTAGGTGGTCTTCTCCCAAAACGCGTTCGAAAATGTCGCTGACCAACAGTTACAGAATTTGTTTTAGCAAATTCAAGCACACAATAGGATTTCTCCCTAGCGTTTGCAGCCATCTTAGCTATTATGCTTGCGTCAGCGCAACAGTCAGCGCAGTAGTACCAACAGTGTGTCTTATCGAAACTTCTACAGTTCCTCAACCTAACAGCACAAATTGCATGTCGATAACACAAATAGTTTTTGTTTTATACAACATTGAAAATGTCTATTTCTTTTGTAGTAACCCTGTATTTAAACATGTCGAAAAAGAAAAGAAATATAGTGTACTGAGTACTGTACACACACAGTAAATATAATTCCAAATTATGGTTTAGTCCAGGGCTGTCAAACTGGCGGGTAGAGGGCCTCATTCGACCCGCGTAAGAGCTTTTGCGGCCCCCAAACACCTTACAAAAAATCATTTAACTTAAACCAACACGATATATACATAAAATTTCGTTTCACCTATTATAATTGCTTATACTCAATAGTGACCCGCTAAAACTTTGGAGAAAGAAAAATGACCCGCTTTCATATAAAAGTTGGACAGCGCTGGTTTAGTGAATTGCGTTATATTTAGTTAAGCGGGTACTACGAATATTTTCAAATACTTTACAAAATCTTGTTCGAAATTATCTTTTGAAATTTGTACATGAGCTCTTTGTTTTGTTTTTTTTAAATTGTGTTTTGAATCTTGTGGGTTTCACAGACATTGCGCCTCTCTGTACATTTCTATTAGTTAGAGTGTTTTATCATTTGTCCATTTTATAGCCATAATTATTAGGTAAACTCTTTTATCAACATCAATACAAAGAACTGGCGAAGCGTATGAGATCGCGACTAATGGCAACAAACTTTCCACACATAGAAGCATGTCGTAGATTGTTGCTTGCTGTTTCCTTTTTTTTTTAAGGTTACCGCCTCGAAATCCAAACACGCGCGACTTTCGAAAACATTTTTATTTCTTTAGCATCAAGTGGTAACTTTGTTTCGGAAACAGGTCACAATGACAAAAGCTTCCTTCCATTTGTTGCCTCTGTGTTTACGAAGCCTTAAAAATGTTTTGCATTCAGTTGTTTTTCTGTCAACGTTTCTATTATAAATTTCAAAATTGGTATCATAAAAAAATATTTTATGCTACAAACTCATTAAATTGATATCATGTTGTTTTAAAAAAAAAAATATTGCATAGTACTTCCCAATTTACAAATTGAACAAATTTTTACACAAGTAAATACTATATTTTTTTCTTAAGGTAGGTATCGTAATGGTGTCTAAAAAGTTTTTTTACGATTGTTCTACCTAACTATGTTTATGCAAATCAAATTAAGGACAATTAATAAATAAGAAACTTAATGTCCAAAAATGATGGTAAACAGCAAAAACTTGATTAGACCATTAAATGCGATATTTTTGTAAGCAAGCAAAGAAGGTAATACAAAAAAATATTTTAAGTTGTTTCAGTTTCCATTCATTGATTGCAGTTCTTATATCTGTTTAAATATTATACAAATTTTGCAACTTAGCCAAATTTAAACTAACTTTGATAATAAGTGAGATCCCTATCCCTATGTGTTGGAACTCAAGTTGTAGTCAGTCTGTGTATGTCGTAGGTAATTATCAAAGCAGTAGAAATTAAAGAACTTAAGAAAATATTTTTATGCAGCATGTATGTTTCGACATAAAGAATATTAGATCTACGAAATAGATGGTTGGTTAAATTAGCAAAGAAGTTCGTTTTTACGTGCTTATTAAAAAACAAACTCAAAATGTGCATACTATGTCTAGAACCTATATGAACAGAAAAACGTAATTTTCTTGTTTTCTTTATAACTTTGTTATAACCCAAGGTAGAGATTTGACGGCACTATTAAGATTGACCCAGATAAAGAAGACATTGAACTAGAGTTGTCCAGTTTTTTAAGATATTTTAGATATTAGTGAAAATTTCCTTCACCTGTCAAATTTGCGTTTTCAACCAATCACTAATCTTAAATCTTCTAGAGATTACCAATAGGAGCAATATTACACGGTAATAATTTTACATTCCCCTGTCAGATGTTGATCCTCCTGTCAAATTTGCTTTTTCGGCCTATAACAAACTCAGATTTCCTAGAAACGACCAATAAACATAATCATACACTGATAATTTACTTTTCGTAATTAACAGATTTTCAAGCGTTTATTGGTCGTTTCTAAAAAATCTGAGTTTGTGATTGGTCGGAAATATAAATTTGGAGGGGGAATAAAATATTTTGGTCTTGATAATTTTTTGACAGATTTCGGCGACTTTAATATAGATTAAACCACACCCCTGACACACCACTCTGACAGTACTTGTCAAATTTGACATAACGTACATTTAATTCGACAGGTAGGTTAGGTGAAGGAAATTTTCTGACAAAATAAAACACGTGCATTGCAAATAATCTATAATATTTGACAAATCTTCACTCATGCAAGTTGAATCAGAAAAAATCACTCGTGCACTCGTGATTTTTTCAGCTCAACTTGTATTCGGGCATATTAACCAAAAATTATCGATAATTTTCAATGCACTTTTTATATTACTACTGATAATTTACTTTTCGCAATTAACAGATTTTCATGCGTTTATTGGTCGTTTCTAAGAAATCTGAGTTTGTGATTGGTCGGAAATATAAATTTGGAGAGGGATTTATATATTTTGATCTTGATATTTTTTTGACGAATTTCGGCGACCAATAGCGTTACTTTAATATAGATTAAACCACACCCCTGACACACCACTCTGACAGTACTCGTAATGTTTGACATAACATACATTTTATTTGACAGTTAGGTTGGGTGAAGGAAATGTTCTGATAAAATATAACTCGTGCATTGCAAATAATCTATAATTTTGACAAATCTTCACTCATGCAAGTTAAATCAGAAAATTTGCATTCGGACATATTTACCAAAAATTATTGATAATTTTCAATGCACTTGTTATATTACTACTGATAACTTGCACCTTCTTAGTATATTTTATACTCTTACTAAGCCTATAAAAACACACTTATTTGCTTATTTAACCATTTTTTTATCTCTAACGGTTTCTGAGATCCTAATTTTTTGTATATAAACTAATTGATTACAATTTTTTTTATAGGGAAACATTGAAATCCATGAGGTACTTGATGTCATATAAAGCCAAGGAAAGGATGAGTACGTTTATATAAAACCTTTACTTATACTAAAACAATCGATTGGCATATACCTTTATTTATTATTTTATTTGTGCATTGTTGTAATGCAATTATATTACCTTTTATTTTAAATATATATGTTTGCTATTGCAAAATCAAAAAGATTTTTATTATATTCTTAAGTAATAGTGGCAATAGTAAAACCTTGCAGTAATTTTAAACAATTAATAAATATACGGTAAGGATCTACGGGAGGCATAGAGAGGATACAATTTTCTTAAACTAAATATAAAATTATTATAATCACATAATATTGTCACGTTAGCTTTAAGACTTATTCTTAAAGCCATCGTGCACTTTGGGGGTCGTAGCTGGGGATCGTAGAATTTACTAAAATAACAATCAAATTACTTGAGGAGCAGATTTATTAAAAGAAACCATTATGAACAACTAAACCACTTGAAGAATATTACATTAATATAAATTACACATTACTGAACATTACTAAACCAGGGTATCGAGGCCATCTCTGTTGTGAAGCAAACAATGACTGCCTTGTTAAAAAAGATTATTACACGAAATACCTTGGCTTAGCAACATGACATTTTAACAGGAAATGCATGGTACAATTGGACAACAGAATTCGCTTATTGTGCACTTACAACATACGTTGGTTGAATACTGTTAAGTTTGCAGTCTGAAACATGATACCTTTAAACGGGGTTTAATAAACTTAATACATCAATTTAAATAATAATAATTAGATAAAATATTAGCGTAACATTCTTTCGAAAAAGCTGGACCCACAGCTTTAATTTAAAAAACGCGAACAAAATGATAGCTGTGAGTTTGGTCATGCATTTCCTTGCCTTCAACACAACAACAAAAATCACTATAAACAGAAAAACCAAATAATAAAACAGAAAAACAATAAAAAACACTTTAAAAATTAAACATTAAACAAACAAACAAAAATAAAACAATGGTAAAACAAAAATAAACAAACAGAAATGAAGCAATGGTAAAACAAAAATAAACAAACAAAAATGCAGAATCGACAGTCCAGTTGCTAAAACGGTGACACTTTATTAATCGCACTTTAATTGCCCTTGACACACTAACTGACTAACACATCACAAACTATCGTATTTCTTATTATTCTGACGGTAACTTGGAATGCCCTCGCGCACAAATCCGGTAAACACAAAACACAAAAACAAAAACTCAATAAAACGACGTGTGGATGACTAGGTATCTCCTATCCCAACGATTTGTTGCCTTTGCCTCAAACTCGACGATCGGCATCCTACGGGAACTGGAGCTCATTCTCCTGCAGGCAATTACTCGGAGAATGATTCCGTAGGTGGTCCCCTACGTTGGGACATGATCCATTTCATCCGATCCAGCCCCATAAACCATACAAATACTTCACTCTGGAGGCATGGATAGGAGGCCGTCATAATCATCCCGATAAACTATACGACGTTGCGACACCATTGCGCAACCTTTGGACTTCGTATTTTTTGGCGATTCCATACTTCGGGTAACCCGGTGAGTGGACGTCTTCCATCTCCAGTACCTGGTTCCCTAGTTACTTGTCAGCGGATCTTCTGCGAAGTTGATGTTGGGCCTCTCCTACATTGGACTGCGATGAATTTATTTTGGTGGTTGTAATTTGGCGAAAACACATCGACGGTAGAAAGGAAAAATGGGCTAACCGACAATTTTTGAAGAACTGAGTTATATACACCGTTGTAATTGCGTGATTTTTCTGCGTCGAATGGTCTAGGTTTTATTTTCATACAATGACTTTTGTGTCGCTTATCCCGACAGTGATTTGAAGACCATAGGGTGTTTTTTTTTTTACTAAGCAACGGAAATTTTTACAAATTTGGGAATTGTGGCGATAAGATAAAATGTCCCAAACAAATTTGAAATTTACGCCTTTTTACCCTGTTTTTCATTGCGTTCATACCCAACTTATGTCGTTTTTCTTCGACGTAATAAATGTGACTGGCATCAGTTATACTCTTTTACCTTGCATAAAATCTTTCTAATATGGTGTTTTTTCCTTTTTACCTGCATCTCTAAGACAACATATGGCGCTTAGACCGTGTTTCCCAATTGTTATTTTGATAAACATTCCTACTGCAACTAACATAAGAGACACACTTCCAGATACAGACATAGAGGATGATGATTCTGAATAAGTGATTAATATTTATGAAATTACTATTTTGCGTTCCTACAATCGAAGTTTAATGATTGTTACTTGAATATTTAAGAAGTTGTAATGGTAGTTTATACAAAGTGATGTTACAAAAGTCTGAATACTGTTACTTTTTCATTTTAGATTATTAAGCAGTAGTTACATTTATTTTTAATGCCAAAGAGATACTTTTCTTTTTATTTGAGTCAGGAAATTTTTTATTTTTTGTTACCTTTAAAGTTGCTAAAAACACTATAACTTCTTTTTTTTAAGTTGTTATTGTTTAATATTGACTGATTGTAGTACAAAGACGGATAAAGTTTATTAATGATCTCTTTTTTGGACAATATTTAACATAATTTTGATCTCGGCTAGGACTTTGTTTAAAAAGATATAATGTGAACTGTGCCAATTAGTGAAACCAAAATAACAACTTTACTGATTTTCTATACATGAGTTTTTGTTTTATTTACTAGCATGAGTGAAAACTATTAAATCCGTCCTTTTTCTTCCACGGTTATGTGTCTGATTTTAATGGCTATGCCGATTTACTTTGAATCTGATGAAACTTATTATGTCACTTAGCTTAGTTTGAATATCTTTTAAAAAGTTGCCAAAACAGACTGAACCCTTTTTCCTGAGTTAGAGAATAACAAATATGACGATTGCGCTTTTTTACCCTCATGCATATTTAAAATAATTGTTTAGTGAGAACCTTTTCCACACTCTGTTTTCCTGACCAAATAGCGTAAGCGACAATAAATGTCATAATAGGTAATATTTTAAGAAAATAACAACACCATGACTTAGAGATTATGTTCGCGACCTCATAAAGGTACAAATTTTAAAAATCTGATCATTAGCTGATTATTAATGATTTTTCTCCCCAAATTTTAAACTTTAAACCGCTCTCCTGTAAAGTTTGTATTTTGTCGGTTATGCCATTTTGCCTTTCTACCGTCGACATGACACTGCTTGTAAAACTTAAACTATTTTCTTCATAATTTTAACAAAACTTGTAGATATTTTGACTTTACTACCGAAAATACTTATGTCGTTGTTATACCCTGGTCCAGGTTATCTGTTCCCCATTCTAATTTTTAAATGTAAACAAAATTTATTAAATAATTTTTAAATTTACTAATAAATTTGCTCCACATGAGTTAATAACACATAACAAAAATTGCGTGAAAATTTTGGAGAATTTTCAACAAAACCATACAAAAAAAATGAAAAACAAACCGGCGCCTCCACCACATGTCACGTTAGCTTTATGGATTTATTCTTAAAGCCATCGTGCTCTTTGGGGGTCGTAGCTGGGGATCGATGAATTTACTAAAATAATAATCAAATGAACTTGAGGGGCATATTTATTATCAAAACCATGATGAACATTTGCACAAGCACTTGAAGAATATTATATTAATTTGGATTGAATATATTATTTGAATACTATTAAGTTTGCAGTCTGAAACATGATACCTTTGAACGGAGTTTAATAAACTTTAACACATCAATTTAAAAAATATTAATTAGATAAAATATTAGCGTAACAATATATTCAAACAAAAGAAACTTTCCTGTTTTCGAAAAATACCTTATCTTTTTTACCGACAATAAATATTTTCTGGATAACAGCATTAAAAACACTCCATCAACATATGTCACGTATTAAAAAACAGTTTAAAAAAAGAGATTACAGTGGAATCTCTACATTCTTCATTACTCCGTTTCTGAAATAAGGACGAATACTGAATCGGACGAATATAGAATAATTTTATTCCATAGGAATTATTAGCTTTGTTTACGGATTCAATTCAGAATTAAAAAGTGGCGTCGCGGCGTACAGGGCGTAGTTAAGTCCACGAATTTTTACTGAATATGCCGTGTCATTTAAGTTGACAGGAAAAGAAAGAAAGAAGAGCAAGAAAAGGAAAGAAAGGCGTCAATTAACTGTAGTAAGACTGTGCTGAACAAATGAAAATAAATTATCAAATAATTTATTTACTTGAGGTCCATGTTAGGTTTTCCCCAATTCCGCCGACGTCTCTCGACGCTCCTACCTGTGTACGTTGTAGATGTAGAGGTTTGTTCCAGCAGACGATAATTTACTAATCCATGGACTAATAAATAAATTGGTTTATGCACATGGGTCAACTAGTTACTAATAAATGTATTAGTTGCTGCTGGAAGGATTCCCAAGTGTAAATGACATTTGTACGTAGTAGAATAGAAATTTGCGCAGGGCATGTGTAAACATCTTAAGAATACTAATATAGGATTAGGAGTGCGATGCATAGCCACCAGAGGCCATGTTGTTAGTTATGAACAGCGCATCCGTGTAGAAATTCTTGCCTTCATCTAGGTAAGGTTTTTACCGTCCACAAACTAATGTATGTTTTAATTCCATAACAGCTTGAACAGCCACCACGGAATATTCACTCTCCCATGGCGGCAAAACTTTTAATTAGTTAGCAGTTGAACAGAAGGCGCTAAAATAGTTCTTTTAGACACAAACCGGTTTGAAAATTACATTGCTAGTTGGTTGCTTACGATAAATGAATATCAATGAATATGCAAGAAATGCAATTGAGAAGATGTGATATACAATTCTGATTTTAAGTGTTAGGCCATACAAATCATTTATGGTTTACTAGCACTTAGTCCGTCCTAGGACGGGTATATTGTACTCGTATATCTTAAATTTAAACTATTACTTTTTATAATACCGTGAGCTGCAAATTAGACACTGTTATGTTACCGGTGAGTAAAAATTTACGGTTCATTAGACACAACTCAGTCGGTCAAATGAACCCGTAGTAGTTTACTGCGTTACAGATATTTTGTAGCTATATTCATGCGTTTCAGAGTCACAGAGTCAAAGTCATAGAGTTACAGAGTCAGCCTGGACTCTTAGATCATATAAACTACATGGATAATACTACCACAATGCAACTATGTTGTACACATATCCCAGACGTACAATTATACTGCATCTCCTTCTTACACATATGAAAGTATATTTCTATCTCGCTTTCCGGACCCACCGAGTAAAATCGTGTGCGTTACTATGGTTACGTGCGAAATTTGAACTTAAGCGTTATTTGAACTACTAGTAGATGCAAAATTTTCCATAAAATTAATGATGCAACGCCAACAACATCAATAATATTTTGAAAAAATGCCATTGGCCACCTATTTGTTTTGTGTAACTGTATACGCATGCACCATTTGATCAAGCGTATCGACGCCGCCTTTTGTCTCGTTATAATATAGATTAAGGTACATCAGATTTAATTTTGTTTCCGATATCTACTTGATTGGTGTGGTACATAGTGTTACGATTGGCTTCGTAACTATTATTAATTGATTATTAATAATAATCAAAGTCAATTAAACTCGGAGCAAGGTGACCGGATCTGAAATGAAGTAGCACTGATCTGTAAGAGAAGATGGAACATTGAAGAGAATATGCAAATGAAATCCTATAAGTAAACTTAAAACATTTATTAAATTAAAACACAACTATACTCATTTTATTCTTGAGGTTTTCGCGGCCGTTATCCATAATACAATCTTGGTTTCCGGGTTTGGAACCGCGTCTTCTATATTTAGAAGTAGTTGACGTTTCGACCATTGTGTCTTGGTCTTTTTCAAAACGACTAATTTGTGAGGGATGTTGCTGGGTTTATATATCCAGCTTGTGGAGGCGTGGCGTTCCGCTTGATGGATTTGTTCTGCCTCAGTGATTTTGTGATGACTGGTTTCCAGATGTTTGGGAGTTGTATGCCTGTGTCTCTGTTGTAGTTGTTTGGGTTCTTGATGATTTCCAATGATTCTCGATATAATCTTGGCCAGAAATGGTTTGCGCGGGCCAGTAGTTTTGTTTCTCTGAAGAGGATGTTGTGTCCTGTACCCTGGGCGTGTTCTGCTACCGCTGATTTATCGACTTGTTTTCTTGTTGTTTGTCCTTCGTGTTCTTTGAGACGCGTTTGTATACTCCTGCCAGTTTGTCCTATGTATACTGCAACATGCTGCAGGAATCGACGTACCGAGTACTGAAGAAGGACCCTACCAAGAACATAGAACGACATATTAGGACAGCAGTGAAAACCTCATCAATTCCAATAGAAGACCACAAGAGCCTAATACCGACAGAATCCAGAACCCCAAAACTGTATTGTCTACCGAAGATACACAAACAAGACGTACCGCTAAGACCAATAGTGAGCGCCATTGGATCAGCTACCCATCCTTTAGCAAGATACCTCGCCAGAACACTGAAGAATTTCATTGGACAATCGGATCACCATATCCGTAACTCAGCACACTTCATCCAGAAACTAGAACAGCTAAATATTAACGACAACGACATCATGATTAGCTTCATGTGACATCATTATTTACCAATATACCGGTTGAGGAAGCAGTGGAATTGGCAAGGGAACGACTGGTTGCTAACGACCTCGATGGTAACCTAGCCGACTTAATAAAGCTGTGCGCACAATCTACCTACTTCACCTTCAATGGAGGCATCTATGAACAAACAACGGGAGCAGCCATGGGTTCACCATTATCACCGGCACTCGCCAACCTGTACATGGAAGCCTTCGAAGAACAAGCCCTACTCTCCAGCAAATTGAAACCGAAACACTGGTTCCGATACGTAGACGACACCTTCGTCATCTGGGAACATGGAAAAGAACCACTTCAAGATTTTCTAACACATCTGAACAACCTACACAAGAACATAAAATTTACGATGGAGGAAGAGAAGAATGGCGCGTTACCCTTTCTGGACATACTGGTTAAAAGAGAAGCAAACGGAACACTTAGCCACAGCGTTTACCGTAAACCGACCCATACCAACCGATATCTAAATGCTGCATCACATCACCACCCGGCCCAAAAACAATCGGTGATCAACACATTAATACATAGGGCTAAAGAGATATGCACACCAGAAAACATCAAAGAAGAACTGAACATGGTCACGAGAGCCCTGCAAGAAAACGGTTACCAGCGTAAACAAATACTTCGTACCATACAAAAACATGCCACGCCAAAAGAAGGAAAAGAAAAGAAAGAATACATCGCTACGACTTACTTGCCCTACATCAGCGGAGTGACTAACAAAATATCAAAGCTTCTACAAAAACATAAAATCAAAACCGTTTTCAACGCTCCTTTGAAGCTCTCGAATAAATTAAGAAAAACACACGACACAGGACTACACCACGCGGGAATATATAGCATACCTTGCTCCTGTGGAAAAGTATACATAGGACAAACTGGCAGGAGTATACAAACGCGTCTCAAAGAACACGAAGGACAAACAACAAGAAAACAAGTCGATAAATCAGCGGTAGCAGAACACGCCCAGGGTACAGGACACAACATCCTCTTCAGAGAAACAAAACTACTGGCCCGCGCAAACCATTTCTGGCCAAGATTATATCGAGAATCATTGGAAATCATCAAGAACCCAAACAACTACAACAGAGACACAGGCATACAACTCCCAAACATCTGGAAACCAGTCATCACAAAATCACTGAGGCAGAACAAATCCATCAAGCGGAACGCCACGCCTCCACAAGCTGGATATATAAACCCAGCAACATCCCTCACAAATTAGTCGTTTTGAAAAAGACCAAGACACAATGGTCGAAACGTCAACTACTTCTAAATATAGAAGACGCGGTTCCAAACCCGGAAACCAAGATTG